>SJYC01065028.1:0-14065 GCA_006408675.1 Madoqua kirkii
TTATGGACAGGGAGGCCTTGTGTGCTGCTGTTCATGGGGTTGTAAAGAGTCAGACGTGATTGAGCGACTGAACTGGACTTTTAGTGTGAAGCTTATAAGTGAATACAGTCAGAAGAATCATATGCCAGGGTCCAGGAAGCTCTCTAAAGAATGTCAGTCTCATTTTTTTCTACAGTGTGTCTGGTGAGTGTGTTCCTTGGGAAAGGGAATGAGCACAGACAGAAGGGTAGGCTGTTAGAAGTAGAGGGAAAAAAGCACTGAATTTCAAGTCAGAATATCTGGTTTGAAGTTCTGGGTATGCAGGTGACTTGGAAGTACTACAGTGTGACCTTGGGCAAGTCCACTAACTTATCTCAATGAAATAACAGCTTTCAGATTTTCTGTGAAGATCAAATAGTGTGTGTGTGCGCCAAGTGGCTGTGTATCCTCATAAGCACTGTACCCATAAATACTGTACCCATTCAAGTTGTATGTTTTGTCATGAATTATTGACCCAAAAACGATGGTATCAACTGAAAGGGAGATTTAGTGCCCAGTTTTGAATCCCTTCTGGCCCATTTCCAAAATCCCAGTGCAAGTTCTGTTGATTGTACCAGGTCAAAGGACTACACGGCTTTTTCCTTCTCTGAGTTTCTAGGCCTTAAGAATCATGATAATGATGACAATAATGAGAATATACAATAGCAGCTATCATTTAATTAGTATCCATATTTTGTCAGTCACTTTGGTATGCAGTTTATAAATATTACTTAAATATTGTCATGACAATCCTATGAGATTTATTTTGCTATTATTATCCTGCTGGGTAGGCTTGCCTGGTGGCTCAAATGGTAAAGAATCTGCTTGCAATACAGGACATCCAGGTTTGATCCCTGGGTCAGTAAGATCCCCTGGAGAAGAGCATGGCAACCCACTCCAGTATTCTTGCTTGGAGAATTCCATGGACAGAGGAGCCTGGCAGGCTACAGTCCATGGGGTCTGGAAGAGTTGAATTCAACTGAGCAGCTAACACTTCCTGCTGAGTAAACTCAGGTTTTGAGACTTAAAGTCACCTGCCCAGGGTCTCATAGCTATAATGAGAGGAGACGGGGTGACTCTGGGGCTTATCTTTATTCTGTACCAGCGGTTCTTAACTTTGATAGTGGTTCTCTAACTGTTACATGTAGGGCTTAGCTATAGGTGATAGTTACCTCCTCCTCCAAGACTGCAGATTTTAGTGGGCCTGAGGTGAGGCCTGAGAATTTCCAAGTGATATTGGTAGTGTAGGGACCATGCTTTAAGAACCATTCTTCTATACCCTGTTGCTGCTTTCTGTTCCATAACAGACTCAAGCTGGTCCCATTTTATTCTTTGCCTTTATTCTGTTTTGAAATACCCAGGAATTCCCAGGTTTTCTTGGATTTTAGAACTCTTTGGAGGAGAGGAGAGGAATATCAGAGAGGTTCTGATTTCACATAGGTCCTTTCTAAACTCCAAAGGAGTACCACTGGGCTATCTTAATAAGTTGTCTCCGTGGTTTTCCAAATCACTGGCACTAACATCACAGTATAGTTCTCCTTTTCACTTCTCCTTGGTTGGCTTTGGTCCAGATCTGTTCTTCTGAATTGTGACAGGAGTCTTCATAGCCCATTTCATTCACTAATCCCTGGATATATTGCCTCATTGATGCATACAGAAGTTTTTTGCATACATTTTCTGCCTATATTTGAGCCCCATATGTGCCAGGCACCTGAGTGACCCTGGGGGGCACTGGTCTGCCATCTGTGTATGTGAGTATATGTTTAGTAGCTCAGTCGATTCTACTCTTTGTGACTCCCATTAACTGTAGCCCACCAGGCTCCCTATCCATGGGATTTTCCAGGCAAAAATAGTGGAGTAGGTTGCTATTTCATCCTCCAGGAGATCTTCCTGACCCAGAGATTGAACTTGTGACTCTAGTGTCCCTGTATTGACAAATGGGTTCTTTACCACTAGTGCTACCTCTCTGCCATCAGGGAATATTTATTCTAGTGAGGAAAACAAATATTAGAAAATTCAGATAAATAAAGGTCAGTGCTACCAAGAAGAGGTACATGGTGCAAGAAGAGCATGTAATGGGGCAGGGGTGGGGTGGGTGGCAGTTTAACCTGTTTGGAGAGGAAGGATGGTCAGGGAAAGCTTGTTTATGGGAATAATGAGTGAGCCAAAATCTGGTGGAAAATGAGGAATTAAATAGACATAGAGGCTAGACTGGGGATGAGGAAAGAACAATCTAGGCACAGGAATGGCATGTGCAGAGGCTACCAGAAGAAGGGACATAACATAGTCATAAAACTTAATATTCTAAATTGGATATCTCTATTCTAAGATCAATACATGGATTAAAGGGTAATTCTAAAAAAAAAGTGAGATCATGTCTCTCATAATAATATAAAATGAGTGTTTTTTAAAGATTATATTTGATTGAGAGTGAGAAAGCTAGTCATTGTTACAACCAGTCCCAAAAGAAGCCAGAAGGACACTTTTGCAGATCAGACATACTGAAGTGAATTTACAAATGGAGGCAAAGTGGTTTCTAATGATGAGAGTAGAGTAACCTCAACATCCAATGGGCAGGGCAGAATTTACAGTACAAGAATCAGAGATAAGAATTACCTTGCATTGCTTCGGTTATCTATAATTTACAGAGTTGTAAAATAACTCTCAGTGAATAAGAATCTGATAGCTGGGAGGAGGTCTCCTTTATAATCTAGATAATGCATCGTTTTCCACTGAAACATTTATTTTTCCCTGCAAGTGCTTTCGTCATGAATATATTTTTATTTTTTAGGGCTAGCTGGATTTGATCTCAAAAGGCTTCTGGCTTGTATTTTGGACACCCTAAAAGTATGGGGTAGAATTTACTGCCAGACCATTTATATTCCACGTTGACTATGACACATCATGGTGCATGTCCAGCCTGTCACCCCTTGCTAAATCCCTTTAAACACAAGTCTAATGAAAGTCCTCTATGACTGTTCTTTTCTGGCGGAAAGCAAGGGAAAAAACTCTTTGAGAGAAGGCGCTCAGAAAGGCAGAGTCAGACTTGGCTTTCATTCAGGAGTCCCTCTGAGAACAAAGAGAGACATCTTTCCAGTGAACCTGAAAAACCAAAGTAGTTTTGCCAAGTTGAGGTCTGGCACAGCCTCCAGATGGTTCACAACAAAGAAGAATTTCTTCAAGTGAGTCAGGTGGACTCTTGACCAGGAGAGGGATAATCGTTCAGTCAATTAACAGGAAGACTGGTGTGGGTGAGTTTAAATTGATGATTTGCTTTGTTGAAATGTTAAACCTGCATTGACAGCTACTGTAACCCTTTAATTGACAAATCCACTCAGGAACCGTGTGTTAAAAACTTCCTTATGGAAAATGGAAGCATCAGTCTCCTTTTTCCATTGTAAACCGGGTGTGTTCAGTGCAGGCTCCCTGTTTTCTATATCAGTGCTGCATTGTACCAGGAGACAGAATTAGAACAGCACCTTTAATTTAATTTGTAGCAGGTCAGAGTTCAAAACTGCCATTCCACAAATGTTTGATAAAAAATGTCACTGGTTTTGATTGAGTTGTGTTATTAACCTCTAGCTTGAGAGTCTTGGTTTGTTTTTTGTTTCCTTTTTTTGGATTAATATTAATGTGTCTGACTTCTCAGAATTATGTGCTATTTCTAGTTTTGTGCTAGAGAACTTCTGCCAGTGGAATAATGTATTTCATTGGCTGGTTCAGCATAAAGACTTAAATACAGAAATGGCAAAGTAAGTAAGTTACCTGCAAAAGATAGTGCTGCTGATATATATATATATACATATATATATATATACATATATATGTATTTTCTTCTCCAAATGTAGTAGAAGATATTAAAAATATCTTTTGAAAATAGCAATTTGTTTCTTTCTGCCTATAATCATGGGTGAAAGTGCTGTGAAATATGTGTCATTTTTTTTTAAACTATGGGTGATTTAGTTTAAAGAAAAAAGTAAAAAAAAAAAAAAAAAAAAAGGCAAAAAAACCCCAACCCAGAAAAAGGCATCTTACTGTTTGGTAAATCAGGCCTCTAATAGTAAAAAGCTCAAAAAGTCTTCCATAATGTTTAGGAACAATTTCTCAATTTTGTATCCAGATATTTCTGTTATACTCTGCAAAGGAGATAATCCTGCCTGAACAAAAGAGAAGAGCCTTTTTTAGATTGAATAGACTGGACAATTCAGTAGCAAAGTGCATGATTACTAATCTTTCAGGCAAAGCTTTTATGTAAGGCAAAGTTTATAACTTCATCCATTCCAAGGAGAAAAAGCATTTAAGACCATAGGGAAAATAAAAGGCAAAAGAGAAATGTAGGAAAGTGTCCTATCCCTTACATCTCTATAGTCACTTGTTTCATGGCTACAATCATTGAGTTAACCCAATTTAAAGCCACAGTGTTTCTTTGAAAAAGGCATTTCACTGTTCCTTATGGTAGTCAATCTATATAAATAATGAGTGGACATGACTACTATTATTTTTCTTTTCATTTTTTGTTTTCGGATATTCTTATCTCCTCCACTGCCCATTCCTATGTTGTACTGCATAGGAGAAGGTAATAAGAGTCATATGTAATAGGCATCCTAACATGCTACAGGGGCTGTCATGTAACAGTGATTACTGAAAAAAAAGTGAAAAAAATGGCCTTCCTAATTTCCTTATGCCTCATAAGTCCTGTCTTTGCAAAGAAATAGATATCACTAATTTTTTTTACTTTAAGTAGATGAGTCCATGTGTGTGATTCCTGCCTGATGGTGAATCACAACTCATTTCTCAAAGCTTGATTCTCCAACCAGATGGAATCCCATGAGGCGCTTGAGAAAAACTGAAGATTTGGGAACTCTATCCAGGACTGATGAAATTTGAATTTGTTTTTTTCCCCCTTGAGGGGTAATAGTTCGTGTTGGGCAGTCACACTTGGGTCTAAAAAATTAGCAGCAATGTTGAATTGTTGTCCAATATCAAGAGACATTTCCTAGTTTACCTTTTTTTTAGCCATTCAACCATCACAATTGTTAGGTCTTCTAGTAGATTACTCAAATTTAATTTTATGTTGTTTCATGGTATCTGACAGTGAGAGTCCCTCATCCTCCAAACCTACCCCTGACATAGTTTATAGAGCTTTTTAAAAATAGGGATCATTTGACTCTGTTCATATTTGCTAAAAAGCACTCATTCTTTTGATTCTTATGTATGTTATTGCTATATTGAACTTTGACCTGTTATTGCTATTTTGTAAAATGTCCTCAAAATAAAATATCATTGAAGATAAAGACATTTCTAAAGGGATTAATGATATGGAAAAGGTAAAAGGAGTGAGCATGTGAGGACTGTGTGAAGTAACCTGGTCTTTATGTCAGCGGTGATGCCATATTTGTAAAATGGAGAAGGTAGCAAGGATTGCCTTCATCAAGGAACAAGAGATGAAATGCCCATGTGAGTGTATCACTGTGCATTTAATTAGATGTCACTCTTTAATTTTCAGTTACCTGAAAAGTCTTGTGTTTTTCTGGATACCTGGGGTTTTATTTGGTTTCCAGTTATGAAAATGAGTTGTGTTTCAGGAAGCTTTCTGAAAGATGTGGATAGATAATAAATCTTGTGCCTTGCTTGGCATATTGATGGTTCTGTTGAGAGGTTGCACAGAGTCAATAGTTGATTCTGCTTTGTGGTGACATTTGCATTTAATAAAAAGTCATGTTTATTGTGCTGCTGTACAAACGCAACTGGCACCTAGTGTGTCATGGCTACAAATGCTAAGTGGAGAATATGTACCTGAGAAGAAAAGGTGGTAAGAATGACTACCTTGTGATCTTTTTGGTTTTAAAAGCAATTTGGATTTCTGGTCACAGAGATAGATTAATTATAGTCCTAGGTTCATTTTGCACTGTGATCCTTGGTTCATGAATTAACCTTATTCTGACGGATTAATTGATTTCATACTTAATGCATAGTCATAAACCTAAGAACAAATATACCAATAATTGATATCCAAATGTGTGCCTTTTAAAAATCCTATCTCTTTCTCCTTCTATGACATAATCTAACCTTCTATCATTCCTTGCTTTTTTCTTTTAATTAAAGTTTTTATATATGTTGCTGTTTAGTCACTAAGTCATGACTGACTCTTTTGTGACCCCAGGCACTGTAGCTCGCCAGGCTCCTCTGTCCATGGGATTTCTCCAGGCTATAATACTGGAGTGGCAAGGATTTCCTTCTCTAGGAGATCTTCCCAACCCAGGAATAGAACCTGCATCTCCTGCATTGGCAGGCGGATTCTTTACCCCATTTGATATGCTTGTTTTTCTTTTCCTTTCTTTTTTTCTGGTATGAATGATACCACTCTGAAAGTTCTTACACACATTTCCTGGTACACATGTAGGAAAGTAAACCTGGCCTGCTAAATGGCCCTTTCTTCTGACTTTCACTGCCTTTCTCTGAGTGATGATGATCACTACTTCCAGGTCAACTACAGTCTGCCTTGATCTCTCAGCTCCTAGAAGGCCCCAGTAACTTCCCATTGTGGAGATACTCCCAAGATTCCTCTAGGGTGCCTTCTTTGCTGTAGTAAATTGAAACACTTAACTTTGACTACCAGTGTATTGCTAGTGGCCTTTCACTGATGGACTTTGACATATGTGCTAAAGTTTCTCATGGGTATTAATATATACCTAGAAGTGAATTTGCCAGTTGAGATAGAGTATGTAAACGCTCAAACTTAAAAAAAAAAGCCTGCCAGTTGCTATCTAAGTATGTCTCATCACATTTTATTTTCATCTACCATGAAAAAAGTCTACTTGACCCATTTCTACACACACATTAAATGCACAAGACTGTCTGTGTATATATAGATGTCTCCCTTACACCATACAAGCAGCTCACTTCTTTTCTTTAAAGGAATATATATTTATTCTATCTGTTGTCATGTGGTGTTTCAACAGTGGAATGTGCTTAGCATAATTTCCTTCACATTTTAGCCTGTGGTACATGCATCTTTTAAAAAAATTCAGCAGAAGAGTTATGTCTGTGTGTTTTCTTACTTATAGTTGTCCTACTTTTGAGAGTAACTCAGATCAGAGGTTCTCAAACTTAAGTGAACACGTAAGAATCATCAAAAGAGCTTCTGTTTGAATTAAAACCCCCAGAGGATTCTCGAATGAAAAAGAGGGTCCTGCATAGTGTTGCAAAGAACTGTATTAGTCACCAGTTTCAAGAGGGGAGCCCCTATATAGATATGTGCCTCTTTTTCTAGAAGATGAAGCATTGGGATTATCTTGCTAATTATAAAATTATGGTAATGAAGTAGATATTAACCTGGATTAGACATAGTAAGGATTACATAGTAAGTGTGTGGTATTTGGTAAATGAATGAGTAAAATATAGGGGACATCATAGAAAATGTACCTCTTAAAAAAAAAAGCTTATTTATTTATTGGCTATGCCAAGTTTTAGTTGTGGCATGCAAACTCTTAGTTGAGGCTAGTGGGATCCAGTTCCCTGACCAAGGATTGAACCTTGGCCTCCTGTATTGCGAGTGAGGAGTCTTAGCCACTGGACCACCAGAGAGTCCCAGAAAATATACCTCTTAAACCAAAACTGTGGCTCTTAAACTTTACTGGGAGGGAGGGCTTAGTATTTTCCTGGATCTTTTCAAATTTCATACCATCAACACTCATTACTAAGGATGCCACAGTGAACCAAAGAGAGTTGTTGCTTTTAGGGAGCTTAGATACTTGGGTGGGGAGATAAACCATACATAAATAAATTCTACAATATTTGGGACAGTTTTGATAAATGCTGTGATGGAGACACTCAGGCTGCAATGATAATGGGCAGTAGGAGTCTCCCCTAGTTTGGTATCTCTCTATGGTCAGCAAAGTTTCTGTGAAGAAATGAACTTTAAGTTGAATGGTAAGCAAATGGGTCGGGGTCCCAAGACCTCTCTCAGAGTCAGTGATTTGCTAGGAATACTCACAGGACTCAGTATGTTGTCTACTTGTGGCTACGATTTATTATAGCAGAATGAAGGAAAGCAAAATCAGCCAAAGGAAAAGCCATATGGAATGAAGTCTGAGGAGGCAGGCACTAGGTTCAGTGTGTGTCTCCCAAAGGAGTCACTCAGGGACGGTGCTAATTGTGATAACAGGTGAGACGTCTGACAGGACGCTTCCGTGACCAACAGTTTTTCTGCGGGCTGGTCCAAAACCCCAGACTCCCAAAAGGAAAGGAAGTATATCCTAAAAGTATACTGAGGACTTCCCTGGTGGTCCAGTGGGGAGTCTGCCTTGCAATGCCAGGGGTGTGGGTTGGATCCCTGGTCAGGGAGCTGTTGTAATAATAGGATCCCACACGCCGAGGAGCAGCTGAGCCCTCGTGCCACAACTGCTGAGGCTGCTCGCCACAACTAGAGAGTCTCTGGACCTCAACAAAAGATCCCGTGTGACCCAACAAAGATCCTGCGTGCAACAGCTAAGACCTAGCAAAGCCAAATAAATAAATAAACAAATATGTTGAAGAAGACTCTTGAGAATCTCTTGGGCTGCAAGGAGATCCAACCAGTCCATTCTGAAGGAGATCAACCCTGGGATTTCTTTGGAAGGAATGATGCTAAAGCTGAAACTCCAGTACTTTGGCCACCTCATGAGAAGAGAGTTGACTCGTTGGAAAAGACTCTGATGCTGGGAGGGATTGGGAGCAGGAGGAGAAGGGGACGCCAGAGGATGAGATGGCTGGATGGCATCATGGACTCAATGGATGTGAGTCTGAGTGAACTCCGACAGTTGGTGATGGACAGGGAGGCCTGGTGTGCTGCGATTCATGGGGTTGCAAAGAGTTGGACACGACTGAGTGACTGAACTGAACTGAACTGAACTGATTATTTCCACAAACAGTTTAGGTCAAATGAGCCACTCTGATCAGTCCTGGGAATGGTGGTGAGCTTCCTGAAATCCAGGTTGTTACATGCCAGCCAAGAGTCAACTTTGAGAGTAGGCCTTTTCTAAGGATAGCAGCCTCATGCCTGTGGTGTTAACTTCTTCCTGCACAGCATACTGCCTGAGGAAATCTGCGATGGAATGCTGTGATGTTCTGGCCTTGTTTGAAAACATTTGAACAAAGAAATAAAAGGAGAGGATAGATGAAACAAATGGAGGAAAATATTGATCCTTATTGGCCAAGAAATGTTTATTTAGTATCTGTTATTTGTCAGGGCCTTAGCTATATCCTGTGAAGGGTATGCATATCAACAAGATGCTTAATATTTGGGTTTGTGGGCTTATCTATGAAATGGGTGCACTTGAGTTCCCTCCAGTTCTTTGGGGGTTGCAAAGAATTGTGGGCAAGTGAGGGAAACCAGCTGCTCCAAGTTTCTCTAGCAGCCATGAATTCTGCAGTAGATGGAGACTGCTACTTTGGGGAGGCATGCGGTTCTCTCATTGACTTAGAAGAATATTCAATGAGGCAGAACCTTCCTGAGGGGAGCGGAAATGATGACAGGGAGATTGCCCTGGAGAATTGCCTTTGGCAGTGTCTTGGCAGGGGAAGAGAGCCTGTCGGGCCTTCCCTTTGAGGAGATCTGAATGTGGAAGAGAGATGATGGGTGCTAGCTTTTATTTAAAAGGGAATAGATAAGCTATTGAAATGGAGCACTTCAGAGGTGGCTTTATTTGAAAATGCTCTCAAAAGCTGTTTTGACAAGACCGGGGAGGAGGCAGTGGTATCATTAAATAAGCTGGCAACTTTTGTAACCAGCTTTTTGGTTTTTTCACCTCAAGGGAGAGTCAATAAACTTTGATTCCCAGCATTAATGTAATTATTTTGATTTTTTTCCTGGCTCATTCTAAGGGAAGGCTGCAGAGCTCCAATATCAGATGGCCGAAAGCAATTCAGAAATCCCGTGTCCCCAAGGACACCCACAGCCGTTCAGATGTAGCAGGAGAGGGGGTGGAATAAATCATTTCCTCTGATCTTGTTAGTGTTGAAAATATTACGGGCAAGCAAATGCATTGCAGCACTAACACCAGAAGGCTACTGCAGGCAGAGGAAAAAAATAACAAAATTTCTCAGCTTTTCAAAGCTTTACTTTACATATGATTTCCTCTTTATAAACTTTTAAAACTGTTGAAAGAGGGGCTTTACCTCTCCCTTCTTCCCTGGTGGCTCAGATGGTAAAGAATCTGCCTACAATGCAGGAGACCTGGGTTCGATCCCTCGGTCGGAAAGATCCTCTGGAGAAGGGAATGGCAAATCACTCAATATTCATGCCTGGAAAATTCCATGGACAGAGGAGCCTGGTGGGCTACAACCCACGGTGTCGCGTAGAGTAGGACACGAATGAGTGACTTTTACTCGGTTTTACTCACTCTGATTCTGAAGATTCCTCCTTCTACATTATCATGTCATCTGTCATCCAGAGATTTTCTGTGATATTGTCCCAGGAAGCTCTAATATACTTCTTAATGTCAATTGCTATTCCAGTAATATCTAGTGTAAACAGTCCTACTGTTCCAGGAGGTTTCTTTGGACCTGATGAGAAATGGCTTTTGTGAATAACCAGGTATTCCTGGCTAGATGGATCTGCCTCGTATGAGCCTGATGATCCACCCCACTGCCCCCATGAAAATGCACTGTATTTAATTTTTTAAATCAAACCAGTTTGGGATTTTTAAAATGATGGGCAGTTACAAAACAAATAGAGTAATTGAATGATTGGAGTAATTTCTAGTGATTGGAGCAGAGTCAAAGAATATATTTGAATATCTTGAGAAACAGCTTTGCACAGAGGACATGTGTATGGTTTCACAATGTGTTTTTTCCCCTTGGGCCCTAAGCAATAAACTTAAAAGGTAATATGTATATATTTACATAATCTTTTTTTTTTTTTTACTTCAAGGGTTGCTCACAATAATTTAAGGCTGCACTCTTCTTCCTGTAAATTGTAAACAAACCTCGAGGCCTAGCTCATGGGCATTGGCTATAAATCATCATCTTAATAATAGCAACAACCAGGCCTTGACTTTCAGAGTGCTGTGAACATTGCTTCCTGGAAGCAAACTTCAACTTATAGGTTTTAGGCCTCTGATATTAGAAGGCCAGCAGATCAGCATTCCTTTCTCAAGTGTATCTTTACTTGATGAGAGATTTCTTGTTCTTATTTTCTCCAGTGACTGTCTCAGTTTTAGATTCCATCTACATCACCAAAACCATCTGTCATGTCAATTAAAGACAAAAAGCAAATAAAGCCAAATTGCTTGATGTTTGAAATTCTGAGGACAGGGAAGCCTGACAATTTCAACTTTTTCCAAGAGGTTGTTCACTGTCATCAGTCATTTGATTGGTCTCCACACCCCATTTTCTTGCCTCTAAAAATTGTATATCCTCCATATTTTACTGTTTCTGAAATAATGATATCTTCCCATTGATGTGCTCATTTAGTGTCATGTCTCCATGCTTGAAAAGCTCTCATTAAGCCAATCGTCTTCCAATTCGTGGCATTTTAGATCCCAGGGTTTATGTCATCTTTCAAATTCTTTTTCATCTCTGCTGTTACCACCTGATTTGGGCCACCGCTGTCTCTTATTTAGACAATTGCAGCAACTGTCTCAGTGGACTACCCACAGCCATCTAGTCTACTCCCAGTTTGTTTCCCACGTTGATGCTACATTGATCTTATAAAAGCACGGATGATGTCTTGTCATTCCTCTGTTTAAAGTCCTTTAAGGGCCTTCCATTGCTTCTAAGATAAAGACCTGAAACACTACTTTGGTCTGCAGGACTTGGCTTCCTCTGTTTATCTTGTCTCAAATCCTCTCCCTTCCCTTGACCTCTATGCTGTACTCAGAGCATCCCCAAGTTCAGTCATTTAGAAGCTATATATTTATTGTATTCTTGTCCTACCTATACTAATATTTACTAAAAGAGAAAGAAAACTTTTTTTAAACTTAAATTGTATTTTAAAAGGTAACTTTGTTTTATCCCCCTAACTGGAAACAAGTATTCTTCTACTATGTATTTCAAAACACTTGAACTTATTAAAATTAAACAGCCTTTTTACAGTTGAACCTATTAAAATGTAAAATTTAGTGTTTTTGGTTTTTATCAGCAAAAACCATTTCTGTGCCTTCAGAGCTTTACTCATCACCTTTTAGCAACCATTTTTCCAACTCAATTTCTCTGCTCTCCTTTTTATCATCTTTTCCCCAAAAGGAAATTCTCTCTAGATGATTTGGCCTCTCTTCCTATCTTCCCTAATCTCTCCTTCTTCAGTTAATTCTTACCCATCCTCTAAATTTCAGCTGAAACAACCCCTGCTCCAGATTCGATTCAACTGTTTAATCCCATCAGGTATACTACCTTTTTATTTTTTATAAGACATATTTTATGTTGTCTTTATTATCATAAAATGAAATTCAGTAGTAATATTACTTATCTGCCACATACTTAAAAAAATGATTTAATGACTTGACTTGTAATGTGAAGGGAAGTAACTTACAATAAAATAAATATTTCAGTGTTAATACTAACACAGCTGCCAATGCTGATATCTACGTCATCTTAATAAATTGAATTTAAGATCAGAAACCATTCTGTGGAAGGAGTACAGAATTAAGAGGTATGAGGGACATTAGAATAAAAAACTAGTGTTAGGACAAATAATAACGTATACGATGAGAAAAAAAGAAATAAGCTTAGTTGAAATAGGTCTAACATTTTAAGATCAATTACACAGTTTGGAGGTAGAAAACATAAGCAAGTATGCCATTCCTAGAAATGAGTTGGACTTATTTGTATGGATAGTTGCAAAATAATTCCCTATGTTATGATAAGGGACTGGATGGTATTGAAGAATCCCGTGGAAAATACCTGTAATCTTGAAATCCTCCCTCAGGTTCAGGCATATATTTGGTTTCTTGTTCTTAGAATGCCCGTCAATAGGCAACAGGGAATAGGGAATGGCGTAATATACGTCATAAAGAAATTGTGTGGGAGACCTCTAGGGACAGTTTCAGTTTAAGACTGAGAAAAAAGGGGAAAATCCAAAATAAGTAAATAATTTTATTCAGTAGTTGCTGCAGTACATACATTTATCATGCTGCCGGATTTTTAAAGGTAATATTACAGCCAGAAGATGAAATATTTAAAGACACTCTCCATGAAAGCAGTTTGGTGATACCCCTGAGTGTCATGTGTCACAGCCGATTTAATAGTATTTGGTGCTAAACTTATTTCTCTCTCACATATTTTCATGTGACAGATAGGAAGGCAGACTAATGCAGTTTTTTTTTTAATCTTTTTTTTCCTTTTTTAAAAAAATTTATTTAATTGGAGGCTAATTACTTTACAATATTGTAGTGGTTTTTGCCATACATTGACATGAATCAGCCATAGGTGTACATGTGTTCCCCGTTCTGAACTCCCATCCCAGATTCCTCCCCATCCCATCCCTCTGGGTCATCCCAGTGCACCAGCCCTGACACCCTATCTCATGCATCGAACCCGAACTGGCGATCTGTTTCACATATGATAATATACATGTTTCGATGCTTTTCTTTTAAATCATCCCACCCCTACCTTCTCCCACAAAGTCTAAAAGACTGTTCTATACATCTGTGTCTCTTTTGCTGTCCCACATATAGGGTTATTGTTACCATCTTTCTAAATTAAGTTCTGAACTCCCATCCCAGATTCCTCCCCATCCCATCCCTCTGGGTCATCCCAGTGCACCAGCCCTGACACCCTATCTCATGCATCGAACCCGAACTGGCGATCTGTTTCACATATGATAATATACATGTTTCGATGCTTTTCTTTTAAATCATCCCACCCCTACCTTCTCCCACAAAGTCTAAAAGACTGTTCTATACATCTGTGTCTCTTTTGCTGTCCCACATATAGGGTTATTGTTACCATCTTTCTAAATTACATATGTATGCATCAGTATACTGTATTGGTGTTTTTCTTTCTGGCTTACTTCACTCTGTATAATAGGCTCCAGTTTCATCCACCTCACTAGAACTGATTCAAATGT
>SJYC01065029.1:0-12676 GCA_006408675.1 Madoqua kirkii
AAAATACCATTGGTAGCTTGATAGGGATTGCATTGAATCTATAGATTGCTTTGGGTAATATACTCATTTTCATTATATTGATTCTTCCAATCCATGAACATGGTATATTTCTTTATCTATTTGTGTCTTCTTTGATTTCTTTCATCAGTATTTTATAGTTTTCTATATGTAAGTCTTTTGTTTCTTTAGGTAGATATATTGGTAGACTGAGTATCATAAGCCCTATTGCTGTCAGTGGTGGGGTTTTCTGAAATAGTAAACAGTTGGTTGAACAAAACAAAGTACAACCTCTCCAGTTTAATGCAATAGTTTCATTCTTGAAAAATTCAATGAAAATTAAATTTGAAAAACATTGGGCTGATATATAAAAGAGATAAGCATAATCTTTTTTATTTTTTTTTCATTTATGTGAAGGTATAGTGGAATGTTTGGAAGTCATGAGGGACACAGGACTGTCTTATGCTGTGTGGGCCTTTCCTGCACATTGAAGAACATATTGCATCTCTGGAGCCCTTGAGAAAATACTAGTTATATTCCACATTGATGAGAATCAGTCCCTCGCGATTCCACAAAGTCGTCTCATGGGGCAGTGTCAACCCCTGAAAACTAGCATGTAAAAGGCTTTTACAGAGGGCTCTGCATTTTCTGTCACACTTAGCACACTTGTAGCGTCTTGTTCCTTGGCTAGCTTCTCTGACAGATTAAAGGTACCATGGGTTTGGGGATGGTGATATTCATTTACCATTGTATCCACTATGTCTGGGCAATGCCCAACATATCGAAGTCTTTTAGAAATTATTGAATGAGCAAAAGGCCCGAGGCAGCACCTTGTTAAGTCCATTGGAGAGGGAGGTGACACGACTAGAATACCCAGTTTTCTATGACTAGGATCTGAGTTTTCTTAGGATTTATATCAGTTGCCTGCATCTTGTCCACATTAGCATTTGTCCTGGATATATAGATAGAAGGGGTTCAGAATATGTCCCTTACCACCTAAGACATGCCACTTTGGCATGTTGGTTGTTTAAAAGGAAACAGCCAGTGCAAGAAGCAGGACATTCTGACCCTCCTTTGTCCTCCTGAAAGCAGGAGATAAATCTCCCAGGTGAAAGATAGACGACATCCTTATCATTAGCTATGGGGAATTTAAGGCCTTGAAGGCTGTATAAACAAACCTTGTTAATCTAGCCTATATCTTCCTAGTTACTTCTTCACCATTAACTCCCCATAGCCCAAAGCCTTTTGTCTTGTCAGTTCTTCACAAATTTATTTTTTTTTGTCAAAGGTATAAAAGTTTTTTGCCCTGGCCATTTCTTCAGGTCTTTGTTCTCTTGTGAAGACTCCCACATACATGTAAAAATTCACTAAAGTTTATATCTTATTGAAACTTTATTTTATTCTACTGATACATCTTATGTCAGTTTAATCTTTAGGCCCATCCAGATAACCAAAGAGTGTAGGGAACTATTTTTCTTCTCCAGTGCACACACAGGTATACATACATGCACAAACACATCCATTTTAATAATGTAAATTTAGTATCTCAATAAAATTATTATTATTTTGGAAACCATTTTCAAATAGGACTATTTTTTAAAAGTCTGACAGTTATTAAAACCAAATTGTAAGTTAACAAGTGACTAGTTTAAAAATTAAATAATACTATTTATTTTTAGCACCCCTTTTCAGTCTTGAAAGTATTTTGCTTGGATGATAAATTATTCACAGCCACCCTACACACTGTCCTTAGCAACATGATCATAAGATTGTACTTTGCATCGTCCCTGAAGAAAACCTTTCTTTTTTTCCCTGCCATGGGGCAGATGCTGTGGAAATGACACCTGTGATTCTAACATCCACTGGTCTCATTTCAGTGGTTTCTCAATTCCCTGAATTTTTTTTTGACTGATGATGACCTTTCAGCCCTGAAACATTACCTCTTAATTATTTGATTGGTTTATTTTAACTTTGTGAATATTTTTCTTTTCCTACTATGCTTTCTGTTAAAGAGAAGTTTTAGTCATTAAACCTAATGGATTGAATAAAGTTCTTATGGCAAACTTAATGCCTTTGGAAATCTTTCTGTTGAAGGTGGTGAAGGTCTAGGAGAAATAGCAGCAGTTTTCTAGGGTCCCAACAAAATTTTTGATTCCTTTAGCTTGATTTGAGTTCTGTATCTGGAAACCTATAATTTTACAAATTTATGCTTTGAATTTTGTGTATTGCCTTTCACTTGGATAGAAACTATTAAGTTTAGATTTTTAGATACTTTATTTTAGCTTTAAATACAATGGCTATTAAAAAAATACTAGACTTTACTTTAAAATTAAAAATTGCATGTCATATATTCCACTCATGAGACTTAATCCAAGAGAAATTAGTTCATTTGCCTACCCATAAAAAATGCACAGGTGTTCATAGCAGCTTAAATCACAATAGCTAAAAACCAGAGAAAATCCAAATGACCATCAATGGGTAAATGAGTTAGCAAATTGTGTTATAGTTGTACAATGGCATATTACCTAGCCAAAAAAAAAAAAAAGGAACATTGATATACTGTATACAACAATATGAATGCTTCTCAAAAACATGTGTTGACAAAAGTTGTAGTTATTGGTTAGTTGCTAAGTCTGTCTGACTCCTTTTGCAACCCCATGGACTGTAGCTTACCTGTCCATTGTATTTTTTACCACTGAGCCACCAGGGAAGCCTGCCGACAAAAGAAACCACATACAAAAGAATATGCATTGTATTATTTCATTTATATAAATTCAGGAACCAGTGTATTAAAAAGCAGAGGCATCACTTTGACGACAAAGGTCTGTATTGTTAAACTGTGATTTTTCCAGTAGTCATATACAAATGCAAGAGCTGGACCATAAAGAAGACTAAGCACCAGTCAACCCTATAGGAAATCAACCCTGCTTCAGTTCATGGGTTCACAAAGAGTCAAACACGGCTTAGCGACTGAACAACAACAGCAAAGAATGAGCAATATGACTCAATGGTAACAAAAGTCAGAAAAATGGAGGGTTGGGGGAGGTTATATTACCTGGAAAGGGTCACAAGAGAATTTTCTGGAAATATGCCATGGAGCTGTACACTTCAGATTTGTGTGTTATACTGTATGTAAATTATTCATCTGAATAAAGCATAGAGGAGAAAAAATACATACAAAGTTCCTTTTTCATTAAAAAGTGATTTTTTCTTTAATAAGTGATTTGTGATTGTTTAGAAAACAAAAATAGAAAGAAACTAAATCATCATAGTCTCACCACAAGAATGATTTGATTAATTTCCTTCCAGTCTTTTGGGCATGGATTTTTTGTTTTCCTTCCCCTCTGTCCCTCTTTACCTGCCTTTCTGTCTCCTTTTGACACGTTTAATGTTCATATTTAACTGGACTTCTGAATCTAGGAATAATTCTTTCTGAGGGAAAAGGATTTCCAGAGGAAGTTTTTTTTTTCATTTGTAAAGCTTCATTCATGATAGGTAATCTATAGTCAATTTATACAAGTAACTGTAGCTAGAAGAACTTGGAATTTGTTTATATCTATAATAAAGAGGGGAAAAAAACTCCCTTTTCTGTAAGTGAATGGTAGTTCCATGAGTTTCCCTGTGTTGTATTTTAAAAATATATTTAAAAGTCTTCTCAAATCTTGACCTGGTTTTTTCTCTTATCTTCAGGAAATAGCCATGCAAATTTTAGTATTGGAAAATTTGGGGTATTTTGCAACCTGACAGTTCATAATCATGCACTGTTCTTAAAATTCATATTGTAGCATATTAAAATTGGATCCCAGGATCCTTTGTGGAAGAACCTTGGCACTGTGAGTCATCTTATATTGAGCTAACATGACAGATAAATACATCTTTTCTTCCTACTGTGAATGGAAACAAGTGTGAAAATAGTGGGAAAGGTGTGTAATCTAAAAGCAACATCATTTGCAGCATGAGTTGTTTAATATATTATATAGTTATTATCTTACTTAAGGTCCCCAGGTAATATAATTGCTAATATTAAAAAATTTGTTTTTTTTGGTCACCTCCACAGAACATTTTGCCTCGAGACTTAATTAATGCATTTCTCTCTTAAGCATGTGCTTTAGACACAAGTGTACCCTTAAATAACCTTCAGGAACACTGCACATTTCCACCCCATTTCAAGAGCAGAAAACAATACAAAGAACTTGGCATTGTATGTTCTCTCTGTAACCAGAAGAGAAGAATTTGGCTGGAATCATCATTAGAGGCAGCTGTCAGTATGGGTTTCTTCCCCAGGATGAAAACAAAAGGTGCTACAGAGGAAGGTACATAAAGATAGCACCCATGAGGCATTAGGATAAATAAAAGTAGGCAATATTAATGATGCTCATTAGCAGATGTCACTGTTGGGGATGAAGTGAATTCCATGCCAAAATGTTTCATACATTACACTTTTTAAAACTGTCAACTTTTTGACTTTGATGTATGTCCACGTAAATAGTTTTAATAAGTTCCTGCAGCCCTTTCTTTGCATCTAACCCCTAAGAATACTTAGGAATTGCTAGCAGCAATATCACAAGGACATTTTTGCCTAACAATTGGTGCTTCATTGGAAATGGGGAGGCTCAGATCATTATGGTCCCACTTACTCATGGTGCAAATATTTGTCTAAGAATTAGTTTAAAAATATGTATGACCAAGCAGATTTTATAGTTTAAAGCAATCTTCCACAGGCTGTTGCCTGTATAACTAATAGAATTACGTATGCATAAAACCACTTTTACTGTGGAAGCCAAAATGCAGAATAATAGCTTGTCAAAGTGTCATTTGCAAGTGAGATCATAGATTTTATAGTCCAAATTAGGTTGTGTTCTTTTTCTTTTTGTCAGGTCATATTCTAATAACCATATTGTGCACTAAACCCTGTGATTATCCCAACACTTGACAGATGGTAGGCTGTTAATTTGTATGTAAGAGACAGTGATTGCCAGCACCCTAACAGTATTCAACAAAATACGAAATGTCAAAATCCACTTTTGGTTACATTTTGCTTGACTTCATTTTAGCAAGGTAATACTAGGTAGAAGAGTTTCAGTAGCTTAGCATATGTTTAATTTTACTACTCTGAATCTTTTTTTTTTTTTTTTTTTACTAACTGCTAGAAACAGAATTAAGGAAGAAGTGATTTTTTTTCTTGTTTATATCTTCTTTCAACTTTCCTGTGGAGAGTGGGCATCAGTCTGAGGGGTTAATTGAAAAGGTTGCATGAGAGCTGGAAGCAGATAAGATTTAATTGCTAAATATTGAGGATACTGTTGTATAACAATAGCATACATTGATGTTTAGAGTATGCTATGGATCAAAATCATTTAAAAGTTTTAAGTTAAATGTGCATTGGCAAATCCTCTAAAAACTATTAGAACTAATAAGCAAGCTTAGCAGTGTGACAAGATACAAGATCAGTATACAATGAGTTTTATTTCTGTATATGAGCAATGAACATATGAAAGTGAGATTAAGAAAACAATCACACTTAAATATAGTAGCAAAAAAAAGGAAGAAATAAAATGCATAGGAATAAGCTTAATGAAAGAAGCATAAGATTTGTACACTGAAAACTAGAAAATATTGTTGAAAAATTTTAAAGAATAAATAAGTTAAAAGACATCCCTTGTTTATAGAAACAAGAAACTGAAAACTTTACACTGTTAGGACTCTAACACAGTCCCACATGGTCGACATGTTAAATGCAGAATTCCAGCTGTTTTTTTTGTTTTTGTTTTTTTTTCTTGGAAATGAACAAGCTGATCCTAAAATTCATGTGGAACTGCAAGGGATCTAGAATAGCTAAAACAATATTGAAAAAGAAGACAGTTGGAGTATTCACACTTACTGATTTCAAAATTAACTACAAAGTGATAGTTATCAACACTGTATGACACTAACATAAGGAGAGATCAACAGTAGATTTGAGAATCCAGAAATAAACCCTCACATTTATGGTCAAGTGCTTTTTGATATGAATACTGAGACAATTCAGTGGGGTAAGGGTCAGTCCTTTCAATCAATTTTGCTGGGACAGCTGAACATCAACATGCATAAGAATAAACTTAGGCCTGTACCTCACACCATACACAACAGTTAGCTCAAAATAGACCTTAGACCTAAATGTAAGTGCTAACACTATAAAAATCCTAGGATAAAAGAGTTTATCTTTGTGACGTTGGGTTAGGTTCCTGAGTTACACCACCAAAAGCACAGGTGATAAAATACAAAATAGATTATTTGATTTCATCAAATAAAAACCTTGTGTGTATCAAATGACACCATGAAGAAAGTGAAAAGATGGCCCACAGATGGGAGAAAATTATACATCTAACAGGGACTTTCTGTGAATATATAAAGAACTCTTATAAATTAACAATGAAGAGATATACAATTCAAGTGAAAAATGGACAAAGACATTGTAGGCATTTTTTAAAGAAGATGTACAGATAGTTACTAAACAATAGAAAAAATCCTCAACATCATTCATTGTTAGAGAAATCAAATCATACCAAATGAAAACCACAAGAGACTACTCTATGTGCACTAGAGTGGCTAAAATTAAAATGACAATGACTCGTTAGTGAAGATATGGAGAAACTGGAACCTTCATATATTTCCTGTAGGGCTGTAAAATGATTCAGCCACTTTAGAAAACTGCTTGTTAATTCCCCCAAATGTTGAACACTAAGTTATCATAAAACCCGTAATTCACTTCTAGGTATATACTCAAGAGAATTGAAAGCATGTAAAATGGCAACCCACTCCAGTACTCTTGCCTGGAGAATCCCATGGACAGAAGAGCCTGCTGGGCACAGTCCAAGGGGTTGCAAAAGAGTTGGATAGGCTGAAGTGACTTAGCAACTACATAAAACCTTATACTTGAATGTTCATAGCAGCATTACTCATAATAGCCTCAAAGTAGAAACAATTCAAGTATTCACCTATTGATAAAATGAATGGATAGACAAACGTTGTATCAATAGAATGTAATTCAACCTTAGAAAGGAATGAAGTAGTGATACATGCTAACATCATGAATGAACTTTTAAAACAAGATACAAACCCAAAGAAGTCAATCACTGAAGTCTGTGTACTATACGGATTCATTTAGTGAAATATGTGAAATGTCCAGAATACACAAATCCATTGACAGAAAGGTTGGTGGTTAATATGGGGTGGGTGGATGGGTTAAGGGGAGATGGTGAATGGCTGCTAAATGGTCCAGGGTTTCCTTTTGGGATGATAAAATGTTATAAAATTGATTGTGATGAAGGTTGTATAACTCAATGAATATACTAGAAACTAATCAACTGTATAATTTAAAAGGATGCATTTTGTAGTATGTAAAATATATCTCAATAAAGCTGTTTTTAAAAGTACATTAGCAATAGAATAGAATAAATAATTCATTTATTATGTCAGTATGGCAATGATTGGGCTTCCCTAGTGGCTCAGTGGTAAAGAATCTAGCTGCCAGTGCAGAAGACTTGGGTTTAATCCCTGGTCCTGGAAGATCCCCTGGAAGAGGATTTTCCAGTATTCTTGTCTGAAAAATCTCATGGACAGAGGAGCCTGGCAGGCTATGTCCATGGGTTTGCAAAGGGTTGGACATGACTCAACAGCAACAGCAGCATGAAATAATTGCTTAGACTAACTTAAAGAGAAAAGAATGCAGTTTCTCATTTAAAAAAACTCCAAAAATGGATCTGTAGAAAATTCTTTTTAGTGATAGTTTTCTTGCCTCATCTGAAGGCTTAATAACAACAGACCAAGACTGGTCAAGATCTTTCTTGTGTAGTACTTTAACTGCTGCTGCTGCTGCTGCTAAGTCGCTTCAGTCATGTCCGACTCTTTGTGACCCCATAGACGGCAGCCCGCCAGGCTCCCCATCTCTGGGATTCTCCAGGCAAGAACACTGGAGTGGGTTGCCATTTCCTTTTCCAGTGCATGAAAGTGAAAAGTGAAAGTGAAGTCATTCAGTCATGCCTAACTCTTAGCGACTCCACGGACTGCAGCCTACCAGGCTCCTCCATCCATGGGATTTTCCAGGCAAGAGTACTGGAGTGGGGTGCCATTGCCTAGACATGCAAAAAACCCAGTGGTTTCCTGATTGTATAAGAGTCTATCTCTCAAAAACAATTAATACTCATGGCACAGATGTAATAAACATGCCCTGTGTATGTATTATATGCCATGTGTATCACGCCAATACATTGTATGTATAAACTTGCATGCATTAGGCAGAAACTTTAAAATCCTGTACCTAATTTGACTCATGACTGATTTCTCCTGCTTCATAATTCTTCCCAAGGAATATGTCACTTAGCATGTTTTTATCTTATTTTTCCTTGTTAATTGGTTGGAAGATTTCTATCTGTGAAGTATTTATTCTATATAAAGTGAATTGTTGAAATTGTTTTTCAATGATTTTCAATGTTTTTCAATATTTATCATCATTGAGAAAGCCGTTGGGATCTTTCCCCTCAAACCTGTGTCTTCATGATTGGTTAGGCTATCATTAATTTTGTCATTTTGTGGAAGTGAAGGGCATACTCTGTGCAGTTGAGAAACAGATATGAAATTTATCAAAGTAAAAAAAGTCCCTGGATTTGGCAAAGTGAAATTCTAAAATACACTATAAGGTATATATTATCAAACTTTGTAAGGTAGTGCAAAAGAAAAGAAGTTTAAAATAAATGTTAAAAATAGATGAATTATGGCAAAAATATGGCCTTTAAAGCCTAACTACCTAATTTTGTTATTTAAAATATGTATCATTCTTTTAACAGCCTAATTTTAAATGTTAACCATTACTCTGTTGTATTTGGATCACCCCTTTTGGTATAGCATGTTTTAAAAAAGTCCTAATGAAAAAAATTATAGAAATTTGTCAAATGATTTTTCCCGTTAAGAAATGTGACTATTGCATCATAAAATTATTTTTCTTTTTTAAAATGTCATTTTTCTAACGATCATGTTTAATGGTTGTGTGACTTTTCATATTGTTGCACCATGAGGTATTGATGCATAATACAGGAACTTCACAGATAAGCTGCCATGTCTCCAGCCCACTCACTTCAAAGAGGAGGAAAGATGATCACAGTGGGGTTGGAACCTGGGTTTCTTTTTCCCATGTCTGTGATTATAGTCACATGGGAACACACCATTGCCTGACTCCTTTCACATGCAGTTCTCAGGTGCATACCTATAGCATGAAATGATGCATAATCCCATTGGTCTTAACTAATTTGGGGGATGGGGATAAAAGATGTAAGTTTAATATTAAAACTGCTTTTGACTCACCAGACTAAACTTTTAGTATCAAGGAGAAAAGGGAGTAAATGGAGAGAGCAATCTGGTATTTTCTGTACTTTAGAGTGAAACCAAAAATGGGGAAAAAAGATATAATCAGAACTCAACACTATCCTATTTCAGCACAGCATGTAATTCTCAGTTCAAAAAAAAAGAAAGTTTTTTTTTTTTTTAAGAGAAAGCACTTTAAGATAATATCTCTATGAGCCATTTCCGTGAAAAGCAAGTGAAGCTTTGACTCCCTCTGAGAAATGGCTTTGCAATTGTGAAGCAGCTAGAGAGCCTGGCTCAGGAGGCAGGTTGGTCATTGACAGTGTGTGAATGAGCTGATCTGCATGAAACCTGAATATTAAATGAGAGCCCATGGGTTGAACTAGAGTACTCTTGGTGATACAGATTTGCCATGGATGAAGCCCTGGGTAGCCAACCTAGCCAAGGGAGCTGGTTAAAAGCTTGGTAACCTGCTTGACTGCTCTTAAGAACTGACATTGCCATTACAATCATCTGGCTCCTGCTCTGGGTCAGTCAACTGATGAAGCTACAAATGACCTCTATTTCTGATTGAATATGGGGAGCACAAAGCAAAGAACAGCATTTCTTGATATTTTTCTTTCTTTCTTCTATTTTTTTTTCCCCCAGAAACGGCAAAAAGGAATTTGAAGCCACATCCAACTGATGGCTTCTGTGTTGTTTTTGAGATACATTCTCAGTGCTTTGGTGGAGTGGCTGGGAGAGAGTGCTTGGTATTGACATTCAGATGAAATACCAAATACCTCTCTGGGCTGCTGAATGTCTTTATCTGATATTGGCACAACAAGCAGCTCAGCGGTATTTGTCTGTATCACTCTGGTCCTTTTATATTCTGACTGTTGAATGAAAGGAGACAGACAACTAAGACTTCTTTTTTAAAGAAGTCCATTATCAGGGTCTTTGAAGCTCAGAAGAGTGAGTATATTCGACTTGGATAAAACCCCACAAAAGACGGAAGGAAGCAAAGACAGCCTTATAAATTTCCCTGTGAACAAGCAGATCTATTGTTGTCTTTATTAAAATATGCCTCCGAGTTGGTGGTTCTGTTCTGAGTGATACCTTGGAGTTGACTTGAAAGCCATCACTGGGAACTTCATGTGTCTCTACAATAGCTTAGTCTGTCTTGAGAAAAATAAAAGGAGATCAAATTGTTATGCTGAAAGTGCTCAGTGTGTTGAACAAATTTATTCTCAAATTTTTAAAGTTAAAACTTTGGCAATTATATTAATAAAGATAAATAAGCTAGTTGACATCAACACATGCATTCTGTTTGTTCTTTGTACATCCGTGTACCTCCCAGAGAGGGCTGTGACCCAGATTTCATATGCATTCAAGACTTTCATTAGTTAAGAATGACATATACTTATCATTAGAGCTTACTAATTAAAGCAGAATATGACATTTCAAAGTAACGATACTCCCCAGTGTCTCAATGTAAAATACTCCCTAGCCTATTTTTAATGACCTCGTATGCTATATATGTTAAAAATATTATTTTGTTGTGATCTTATGTTTTCATTATTGTCAGTGGTAGTGATGACCAGGAAAACAGGACATTCTTCTAGATAAATAGGAAGGAGACCAGTGAAATGAAGCAAGGGCTTTGGGTTTGATTACAGTCACATCCTGGGTGCATCCCTGCATTCTTGCATTTGTTCAGTACTTTGATAGATTGCATGGTTTCTACCTGCCACCCTCTCTGCTAGATGCTGGGAATACATCAGTTACTAGCACACAGATGGTTCCTGCCCTCAGGAGCTTGCTCCCTCCTTTTGATTGTAATCAAAGCTGTTCTTTATATCTCCTCCTTTTCATCCTCATTAACAGCAGAGAGGATGAGGTTTTCCGTGCTGGTTACTGATAGCTTATGGTGAATGGTGTCGGATTTGTGATCTGTGAAGAAGATTTAGCTTTGGGACCAGGGACCAGGATTGATTACTCAAGAGCTTTTGTGCAGCAGAGTTTTATTAAAGTGAAAAGGAACAGAGGAAGCTTCTGACACAGACATCAGAAGGGGGACGGAGAGTGCTCCTGTTGCTAGGCTAAGCAAGGGAGTTATATACTTTTAAAATTAGTTACTACAATAAGTCAAAAGAATGTCTCAAGGTTGTAAAGATCTTACTAGACCCACTCCCATAATTTACATTTTAAAATAACAGAATTAGACAGAAGGTTTTGAGGAAGGAGAAATTGTCCTCAAACAACTAGAATAAGTTGCCATTTCCTTCCCCAGGGGACCTTCCCAACCGAGGGATCAAACCCAGGTCTCCTGCATTGTAGGCAGATGCCTTACCATCTGAGCCACCAGGGAAGACACATTGTTGTCATATAATCCTTAGTACAGAGTTTAACTGAGTTGTTTGTTGTGTAATCATCAGTTCCAGTCTTAAAGGAAAAAAACATTTTATGTGACTAAGACTAAGGAATGTAGAGGAAAAAATAAAAGACCTTTGTTCTTTCCTTCTCCTTGAGAATTCCAGATCCCTATCTCCTCTTCAAGAGCCCCAGAGCTCCTCCTTGGGGACCGTGGATTTCTTATCAACCTGCCTAGGAATTGACTCTCTCATTATACATATATATCCTCACTTGCTGTTGCAAACTTTTAGAGGTTCTCAGTTGATAAGGATAGTGGAAGAAGTATCTCCTTACTTATTCTGTACTTTTCCTTATACTTATGTCTGGTTTCTCAGATAAGTTTGTATCATATAAATTCAGTGACCCAGAACTATGGCTGCTATTCCTGTGCTCTACCTGGCATGCTGTTTTGTTTTGTTTTTTAAACTTTAATTTTGTATTGGAATATGAGGTTCCTGACATTGCACAGGAGACAGGGATCAAGACCATCCTCATGGAAAAGAAATGCAAAAAAGCAAAATGGCTGTCTGGGGGGGCCTTACAAATAGCTGTGAAAAGAAGAGAGGTGAAAAACAAAGGAGAAAAGGAAAGATATAAGCATCTGAATGCAGAGTTCCAGAGAAGAGCAAGGAGAGATAAGAAAGCCTTCTTCAGTGATCAGTGTAAAGAAATAGAGGAAAACAACAGAATGGGAAAGACTAGAGATCCCTTCAAAAAAATTAGAGATACCAAGGGAACATTTCATGCAAAGATGGGCTCGATAAAGGACAGAAATGGTAGGAACCTAACAGAAGCAGAAGATATTAAGAAGAGGTGGCAAGAATACACAGAAGAACTGTACAAAAAGGATCTTCACGACCCAGATAATCATGATGGTGTGATCAGTAATCTAGAGCCAGACATACTGGAATGTGAAGTCAAGTGGGCCTTAGAAAGCATCGCTACG
>SJYC01065031.1:0-41062 GCA_006408675.1 Madoqua kirkii
ATAAAGTATTAAAAATGGAAAAGTTGAGTCGAAGAGATATTTTATTATTTATTTTTGATATTAAAAATTGAGATAGTATTCACATACCATAAAGTCTGCTCTTTTAAAAGGCATGACCCATAACTGTTAGCAGCTACTTACTTATTTTTAAAAGATTGTTTTTATTTTTTATGTGGATCATCTTTAAAGTCTCTATTGAATTCGTTACAATATTGCTTCTGTTTTATGTTTTGGTGTTTTGGTCATGGGCCATATGAGATCTTAGCTCCTTAACCAGGGTTCGAATCCATGCCCCCTGCATCGGAAGGTGAAGTCTTAATCACTGGCCTGCTGGGAAGTACCCTGAGATATTTATTTTTAATTTTGATAGGTTTTGCCAAATTGCTTCATCAAAATGAAAATAAATATATTTTTGACTCACTTCTAAGAATTTGTCTCACCACACTGTACAGAACTATATAGGTTTCTAGCTCCTTCCTCATCGCTCCCCGCATATAACAGTATCTCACTGGTCTTCATCCCCTAAAGGACAGGGAAGCCTGGCGTGCTGCAGTCCACAGGGTTACAAAGAGCTGGACACGACTGAGCGACTGAACAACAACGTTGACCTTACATGAGAAGGTAAGTCCAAGTTCAGGGAATGCACAGGCACATCCCCACACACTATTCTGTGGCATGCTGCAAAGAAACTGGGGTCCTAGCTTGTTTCCCACACTGACAAATGCACCTAACGTCCAGCGTGACTCACAGTCCCTTACATTCTTTCAAGAGATGTACACAGTCGGTACAAGCTGTGTATCAATGCTGTCCTGTTGTGACAAGGGCAAAGGCATTCCAGGGACCTCGGTTTTCTTAGTTTAATGCTCTTGCAACCAGAAAATTAAAGAAGGAACAGTGTTTCTCGTGTTTGTTCTCCAAACACGTAGTGACCTCAAACCAGTGCCAACAGTGCCAGCAACAGGACACTGAATAAGGTTTGCTTTGAACCACACCATCTCCTCCCACTACCTGCCAGCCCCTGGTGATCTGGCAGGACCTCACCCCCTAGGAAACAGCTGAGCTGCTGCCCAGAGTTTGTGTCCATCCGCACTGAGAACACAGCCAGCCAAGTACCACGAGGCTATAACACTGTCTTCCCCTTCTTTCCTTTTCCTCATGTGTTTTTATGAACATCCAAAGGAAAGATAATCAAAACCTGCAAGAAAACTGGCTGGCTGAGAAAATGAAAACCTGGGTGACACAGGGATGGGGCCACATGTTTACAGGTGCCTTTTGTAAGTAACATGGCCGTAAAACAAGCGGCTCTTAATAAAGAAATGTCACATTCTCCAAAGCTCTGTACAAATGACATTCTGCTTAAGGAGGGGAGGGTTATTTCATACTTATGTTCCTTCCTCATTGTTTCATTTCCAACAAGGGGAAAGGAATCCTAACTGTACAGTTTTCTAGGAGCACAGTAGTTATGGAGCCAAGATTTTGCAGCAGCACACAAGGAAGGAAGGAAGGAAGAAGGAAGAAAGGAAGGAAGGAAGGAAGATAGGAAGGAAAACTAGAACGAAAAGAGGAAAAGGCATCTGAGGGTCTTTATTTAGCGTAGCAGGCTAGAACAAAGGAACAGACAGCAGGCATTCATCACCTCTGATTGGTTTTTCTGACTATTAAGCACACACACTTTAACTCAAAAGACAGAACTCCTGCCTTCCTCTCCCGCACGCTGAGCACCGTCTGAACAGTCAAGATTTGGATGAGCCCGTGTAATCCCCTTTCATTTTTCATCTGCTCTGCTGATTGTAAAGTGAAACAGAGCCACTGCCCTCTCCGAATGTGACACAGGCTCGAAGCACACACGTTGCAGAGTCCCCGGGAGCCAGCTGTGTGCAGGTAACTGGAGCCTGCACTTCGCCTCGCTGTTAATAAGAGTAATTGGCACGCCACTGAGGGGCTGCTGGAGCGCTGTGATTTGCTCTGTACAGGGGTCTCCCCAGACCATATGCGCATGCAGCGGTGATAGAAATATTTTCCATATGAGCTCTCCCCTCACATGCTTAAGTGCTCCAGGCTGAGTCAGGCCAGCCCATTTGTCATTTACTCTCCACACTGAAAAATCAACAGGGAAGTTGCGAACTTCAGCGGCAACTAGAGGCAATGGTCTGTCTGCTTTCAGCCTCCAGCATCACTAACCCAATTCAGTTCCTCCAGCTCCCATTCAAGACCCCTACCTCCTGTGCACAGCCCTCACCCAACAGGCCCGGAAAAGATCTGCAGAGGACATGGGTAACTAATAGGCTAAAAGCCAAGGACAAATGATCCGTGGCCACACGCCTCTGCCCCACATGTCTGCTTTGAACGGAGTAACGAGCCTGCTGCAACCACAGCTTGCCCTGCAGCCTGGATTTGGGAGCAGCTCCCTTCCACTTCTCTTAGAAAAGGGAAAGTCATTACGCGAGGCTTTCAGAGCTCTCTCTGTCCCCGCAACGCTAACAAAAGGCAGAGCTGTGAAGTGGCCCCGTGGCATTTCTAGGAGATATAGTTTGCACTTGGCTTTTCAAAGGGAAGACGGATTCAGGAAAAAGGCTGTCTTTTCATAACTCAGCTCTCAGTCTCCAAGACTTTTCATCAGAACAAGAAGTAAAAGGAGTAAATGAGGTAAATTTGTTGCAGGCTTCTTTGCAGGTGAGGGTGGCTACACCCAAGAGCTTCCCTCTCCAGCCCATCTGATCATCCTTTCCAATCTCTGCCTGTATCAAAAACTGGCTCCTACAGGCACCTATGATGTTTAGAAATGTAGCCAGCAAACATGAGTTAAGCCAATAAGAATAAATCATCCTCATGGGTCTTAAACATGCCTCTGGGGTGCTCCAAGACCTGTTATACACCACTATCCTTCCAACCTATGATACTAAGTTAAGCATAGACTTTCCCCTCCCCAAGCACATCAAAGCTAAAAAGGATGAAAACGTAATGCAAAGCAGCAAAGAAAAGCAATTCCTCTAGCATGCATAAGCAATACTGGAGAAATATTCTCAACAGGTTAACAGTCCCTACTGGAATCTGACAAGTACTTTTTTTTTTTCCAGCAACAGCAGAATTAGAAGTGTACATGCTCCAGGTATCTGTCACCAAGCCCATGCCAATCCCCTGGTGTGGCCACTGTACCAGAAAAAGTTTCAGAAATTACAAGATTTTTTAAGAAGCAAAGAAATCTTTCTATAAGAAAAGGCAAGGCGAGCCTAAAACAGCAAAATAAAGCATTACTCTTTGCACACCATAAAAACCCCTTCCCTGATCCCTCTTGGTAGATAGAAGAGGAAATATAATGCTGACAAAAATACAACTTCTGACAAGATATTTTATTTGGCTTACCTCTCCCCCAGGTCTTGCTAACACTGCTGTTTGAACGTGGAGCAATGTTAATATCAGGTAGCTGACAAACATTATTACCCAAAGTTAGAACTACCCTAGAGGAGAACTCCGTCTGCCAAGTGCTAACAGCTAGCAGATGCACTTGTGTCTCGGGATTCCAGCCCTGGAGTTCCGCTAGGCACCGCACTGGTTCCCTCTGCTCTCCCTCATGTACTGCCCGGAGCTCCCAGCTCAGCCTCTGCTCTGAAGAAAACTGGTAAGCTGATCTCTTCATGTAATAACTTCTCCCGGCTGGGGGAGGGGACAGGAGCCAGCTGGGAGCTGGGGGGCTGCCTTTAACAGAAGGCAGAAAGGGGAGGGACAGAAATGATCAATGTGGAGTTCTGCATCTGGTCTCATTCATGAAAAGGGCTCCAAGGTAAGCACTCCACAGGCAGGGGGACGGGCCCCTGCTTCATCAACTGAGGGGGCAGGAGGTAGCGATCAGCAGCAGGATAAGCTCTAGGCTGGGAGCTGGGAGACCAGAGGCCTTCCCAGTCCTGCTGCTGCTAAGCTGTGTGTGCCTGGATAAGTTGCCAACCCTCTCTGGTCCTTGGTTTGTGGTCTCAGTGGTACAGTCAAGAGTTGGCTGACCTCTTGATTCCCTTTTGGTTCTGATTTGATGGCTGCAGAAATCTAGGCAGTCAAAGGCTGTGCTATCAAGGACAACCTTAAAGAGGAAAGAAGTCACACGGTGCTATGTGTTTACATGCTTAACATATGGATGTGAAGAGATGGGAACTGAGGAAGTCACTATAATACCCTCTTGCTGCCTTACTGGGTCTTGTCCCTAACCACGAGCTTGAGGAATTAACAACTTCTGACAAGATATTTTATTTGGCTTACCTCTCCCCCAGGTCTTGCTAACACTGCTGTTTGAACGTGGAGCAATGTTAATATCAGGTAGCTGACAAACATTATTACCCAAAGTTAGAACTACCCTAGAGGAGAACTCCGTCTGCCAAGTGCTAACAGCTAGCAGATGCACTTGTGTCTTGGGATTCCAGCCCTGGAGTTCCGCTAGGCACCGCACTGGTTCCCTCTGCTCTCCCTCATGTACTGCCCGGAGCTCCCAGCTCAGCCTCTGCTCTGAAGAAAACTGGTAAGCTGATCTCTTCATGTAATAACTTCTCCCGGCTGGGGGAGGGGACAGGAGCCAGCTGGGAGCTGGGGGGCTGCCTTTAACAGAAGGCAGAAAGGGGAGGGACAGAAATGATCAATGTGGAGTTCTGCATCTGGTCTCATTCATGAAAAGGGCTCCAAGGTAAGCACTCCACAGGCAGGGGGACGGGCCCCTGCTTCATCAACTGAGGCGGGCAGGAGGTAGCGATCAGCAGCAGGATAAGCTCTAGGCTGGGAGCTGGGAGACCAGAGGCCTTCCCAGTCCTGCTGCTGCTAAGCTGTGTGTGCCTGGATAAGTTGCCAACCCTCTCTGGTCCTTGGTTTGTGGTCTCAGTGGTACAGTCAAGAGTTGGCTGACCTCTTGATTCCCTTTTGGTTCTGATTTGATGGCTGCAGAAATCTAGGCAGTCAAAGGCTGTGCTATCAAGGACAACCTTAAAGAGGAAAGAAGTCACACGGTGCTATGTGTTTACATGCTTAACATACGGATGTGAAGAGATGGGAACTGAGGAAGTCACTATAATACCCTCTTGCTGCCTTACTGGGTCTCTGTCCCTAACCACGAGCTTGAGGAATTACTGCTGCTGCTAAGTCACTTCAGTCATGTCCGACTCTGTGTGACCCCATAGATAGCAGCCCACCAGGCTCCCCCGTCCCTGGGATTCTCCAGGCAAGAACACTGGAGTGGGTTGCCATTTCCTTCTCTAATGCCTGAAAGTGAAAAGTGAAAGTGAAGTCACTCAGTCGTGTCCGACTCTTGGCGACCCCATGGACTGCAGCCCACCAGGATCCTCCATCCATGGGATTTTCCAGGCAAAAGTACTGGAGTGGGGTGCCATTGCCTTACAGCAGACAATGTAAAAATAAATGGTGAGGTGGGAACAAGTGAAGCCCAGGTATTATATGACACTGGCACAGTGCACGAAAGCAAGATGGTTTTAGAGAAATACCTCTGGGAAGAATCACGTTGGCCATCAAAGTGGGGCTTCTGGGAAGAAGGAGCACAGGAACAGGCTGGGAAGTAGGTCATGCTAAAGCCTGCAGTCCACTTGAGACATCATAAGCCAACTCAGCATGAAAAGGCAGACTCATGACTTAAAATAGGTCAAGAACTCACCCAATATTAGATTCTGCTTAGAATGGGCACAAGAGTCCCCTAAACCATCATGAAGTGGAGGGCAGGATGACTGCATGGTGCAGTGGAAACAACCTGGGTCCCTGGAATCAGGGGGAAGTCAAGTCAAACCCTCATTCTGCTACTAATTTGCTGTGGGTCTGTGGCTGAGTATGGAACCCCCAGTGAGCCCCAGCTGCTCCACTGGTCAAATGGGGAAAGGCCATATGCTGGTTCTGATGATTATCAATGAGGTCATCTAGGTTCAAAACTTGGCATCATTCCTGATACACAGTAAATGCTAAAGACAGAGGCTCTCTCTTTGATCTGATAAATATTGGCACTCAGTCCCAGAAAGTAAATTAATAAACACTTGAAAAGCCTCAGGTTGTGGGCATTTTCCTGTGTTAATGAGGAAACTTTAAACCAGACTGCAGTTTGTGGCCATTTCAGAACATTTATTATCACCAGTCATTGTGAGAATTTACTAGTGGGGAGCATTTTTGGGGGGTTGGGTGGAGGGACTTTCAGTTCTCTTTTCCAGGGTTGTAAGAGACAGAAGGTAACTGTGAAGAAAAAGGAAAGAATGAATTTCTTCTCTTCCCCATGCTTCCTCTTCTTTCTCCTTCTTATTCATCATTATTATTGTTCAACATTTGGTCTGTTCTGTTAGGTGACCGAAAGGGCACTGCTGCTACTCAATAACCTCACTGCAAAGGCAGGAATTGTCTAAGAAAACCAAACTACTTGAAAGACTGGGGTTTTGTCTAGTCTAGGGGTTGGGAAACTTTCTGTAAAGGTCCAGAGAGTAAATACTTTTAACTTTGCAGACCATATGGTTTCTGCAACAGCTACTCAACTTTGCTTCTTATTGTTTAGTCAGAAAGTTGTATCTGATTCTTTTGTAACCCTGTGGACTTGAAGCCTCACCAGGCTCCTCTGTCCACAGGATTTTCCAGGCAAGAATACTAAGTGGGTTGCTATTTCCTTCTCCAGTGGATCTTCCTGATCCAGGGATTGAACCTGAGTCTCCTGCACTGGCAGGCATATTCTTCACTCCACTGAGCCGCCTGGGAAGCCCACTCAACCTAGCTGGGGTAGTAGAAAAACAACCAAAGGCAATACATTCGTGAAGGGGTGAACAGAGCTGTGTTCCAATAAAACTTTGTTTACGGAAATAAGCAGCAAGCCAGATTTGGCCATACTTGTCAACACACTTCTCAATCACTTTTCAATCCATTGTAATCTGATTTTTAACACTTCTTCTCTACCACAGGGTCTCTGGAGATGTCACCAATGGCCTCTGAGTCACAGAATAATATAAAGGATAGTTTTTCAGAACTTATCCCATTTTGACTTCTTTGCAGCATTAATGATGGCCTTCTATTTTTTTTAATATTGTGGTAAAAATACATAGCATAAACTTTTACCACTTTAATAATTTTAAGTGTATAATTCAGAGGCATTTTAGTTTAGTCACAATGTTGTAACACCATCACCACCATCCAGAACTTTTTCATCATCCCAAACACAAACTTTGTATTCATTAAATAATAATTCCTCAATTCTCCTTCCTTTCAACCTCTGAAAACCTTGATTCTGTTTTCTGTCTTTAGGAACTGGCCTGCTTGATGTTCCTCAACTAAGTGGAATCATATAATATCTGTCCATTTGTCTGGCTTATTTCACTTAGCATAATATTTTCAAGGTTGTTGTGCACAAGTCAGAATGTCATGCCTTTTAAGGTTGCATAATATTCCATTGTGTAGACATACCACATGTTGTTTATCCATTCATCTGTTGATGGACACTTGGACCTGTCAAATGTACTCCAAACTCAACAGGTCTAAAATTGAACTAAAGTTTCCCTGAAAACTGTTCTTCTTCCTGTTTTCTCCATCACAGTGAATGATATTGTCTATCTAACTCCTAGAGATGGAGAGGTAGGTGTTATCTTGAGTTGTCTTATTTCCTTACCAAACCCTCACCAGGTGTGATACAGTTACCTTCTAGAGCTATCTGCAGTCTGCCCATGGCCCCCGATTCCTGCTGCCTCTACCCCTATCTGGGTGGGCCTCTACTATCCCTTCCTGACTTTCTGTAGCAAGACCTTGTAACTTCCCTACTCTGGTCTTTCCCTTTCCAAACTTGTTCCTCACTGCAACCACTGAGATGCTCCTAAAATGTGAATCTAATGACACTCCCCAATTCTTTTTTAAAACTTATTTTGAAATAATTTTACATTTACAGAACATTTGCAAAGATAATACAGAGTATCATGGTTTATCTTCCCCCAGTTCCTTCTAATATTAGCATCTTAAATAGCTATGGTGCCTTTATGAAAAGTAAGACATTAACACCGATGTAATGATAGTAACTAAAATAAAGACCTTCTCTTTCTCCAGTTTTCCCCCAAATGTCCTTCTACTGTTCCAGGGTCCCACATTGCATTCAGTCAACACATCTCTAGTCTTTTCCCATGTATGACAGTTTCTCAGCCTTTGCTTTTCATGACCTTGACCCTTATGAAGATTACAGATTAAAGATTTTATAGAATGCCTCTCAGTTTGTGTTTATCTGATGTTTTTTCATAATTAGCCTCTGGTTATGGCTTTTGGGGAGGGACACCACAGAGGTGAAGTGCCATTCTCATCTCATTTTTCAGAGGCACCCTATACCAACATTACTGGTGATGCTGACCTTGATCACTTGGTTGAGGCGATGTCTGCCAGGTTTGTCACTGTAAAATTACTACTGATCGTTTTCTTTTTCCATATCCTATTCATTAGAAATGAGTGAGCAAGTCCAGTGGAATTAAGCTCCACTTCCTGAAGAGGGAGTATCAAAGAATATTCAGATATCCATCACAATAATTAATACATATTTGGGGGGAGATACTTTGAGGCTATGCAAATATTCTATTTTGAAAAGTTTTATCCACTAATTTGAATATTCATTGGTTGACCTTGCCTGCAGCACTTATTAATGTAGTTCTCTAAATGTCTATTTTCTGTTACCCATCTACATCTATTCATCAGAATTCACTAATATGGAAGGTCCCTCCCACCTCCATTTATTAATTCAGTCATCTATTAATTCTTCTCTGTTTCTTAAAACCTTTTGATTACTTTCCATTATGGATGAAGTCCAAGCTCCTTAACATGACACTTGCAAGGCTGTTTACAATCTGATCTCTTCCTGCCCTTGCAGCCTCCTCTTTTTCTGTCACCCACTCCACTGTCCAGACATCTTGAACCACAAGAAATTATCCCTAAATACCATGTGTCCTGTGCTCCATGTTGGTCCCTTTCTCTAGACTATCATTCCCCCAGCCTCAGTGGGTTGGCTCTTGTTGCACTCTACCTCTTTGAAAACTCAGCCTAAATAAATACCAAATACTGGAAACCACCTACATGCCCATTGATAAGAACCAAATGAATAATTTGTGACATCCATAAAATAGGATACTCTGCAGCAGTAAGATAAAGATTGAGCTTACTTCTTATATAATGATATGAAACATCTCCAAGATTTATTCAGTGAAAACAGTGGGATATACTATAGTGTGATTACTAGCCAATTCTTTGTACATATGTATTTATAACTGCTTATATATATATCAGCTATCGATGGAATAACACATCTGAGGCTACCCACAATATCTTCTAGGGAGAGGAACTCAGTAGCTTCAGGGCAGAAATGGGGTCAAGACTTATACCTGTGTAGGCATTTAGTCACATGTGGTTACCAAGCACTTGTGATGTGGCTTTTCCAAACTATGATTTGTTATATATAAATATACTTTGCATCAGTGTGAAGACTTGGTATGGAAAAAGAATGTGAAATATCTTATTAATGTTTTTTGTTGATTAGATGTTGGAATGATAATTTTAAATTTGCTGGTTTAAATAAAGTGTAATATTATACAACTTGCCTTGTTTTACTTTTTAAAAATGAGACTACTAGAAAACTCTTAAATTACATATTTCTGTTGGACAGCATGTCTATATCCTGTTATACTTAGCGACTTGTCAGAAATGTGAATGCCCTGCTATTCTAAAAGTAAATAAAAATGAAGCAATGGTAATAATAACAGTTAATAATAGAAATAAAGAAGTACTCATTACAAATCTCCCTCCACCAATGATTCATTTAAAGGTCATGTCTTCTGGGAGTTGTGCCTTGACAGGCTCCCCAGAGAAGGCAATGGCACCCCATTCCAGTACTCTTGCCTGGAAAATCCCATGGATGGAGAAGCCTGGTGGGCTGCAGTCCATGGGGTCGCTAGGAGTCGGACATGACTGAGCGACTTCACTTTCACTTTTCACTTTCCTCTTTCATGCATTGGAGAAGGCAATGGCAACCCACTCCAGTGTTCTTGCCTGGAGAATCCCAGGGATGGTGGAGCCTGGTGGGCTGCCGTCTCTGGGGTCGCATAGAGTCGGACACGACTGAAGCGACTTAGCAGCAGCAGCAGCAACAGCAACAGCAGCAGCAGCAGCAGCAGCAGCAGGCTCCCCACCCCACAGAGGACACATCCCTGGCCTTCATCCCTAGGCATTCTCTGGTTTGCTCCAGTGCAGTATTTATTGTAACTGTTTACTAATGTATCTGCCTTCATCAGTTAAGACTGAGACCTTGATAATAGGAGATGTGTCTTTTGTGTTCCCGTGGCTCCACACATAGCCTTGTTCAGTGTGCACTGAATTAGGGAATGAATGCCAGAAAGGGTCCTATAGGAAACTCATCTTTTCTGTGACAGAAGAGGTCTTCAAATGGCACATTTTAGATACCACGAAGGGGAAAATGAAAAGCAGAATTTTCCAGGAAGTATATCCCTCTCAGAAATGCATACAACCATTAACCTGTTGAGTGACCTTGATACAGAACGTACAAGTAAGTGTGGGGCATATGAGTAACCAAAAACAGGGAAGACAAATGTTTTCCTAAAATCACACATTTCATGTAAAATATAATCATAACATAATCTGTCTGAATAACAAAGAAGAATAAGCCCATAGCAAATAGCACCTCTGCTGCTGCTGCTGCTAAGTCACTTCAGTCGTGTCTGACTCTAAGGCTATTCTATTTCCTGCAAAGAATGTCCATCCCCTTATGAAGGAAGAAGTGAGGTCATTTTCTCCATAGAGAGATAGTTATATGTATAGTTACACGAGTCGGACTATCTTTATTTCCTTAAATATGCTTACCCTGGATGGAATGGGTAGAAACAAAATCTCTGCCAAGAAGGTGGCGATTGGTCTGGGAGCAGGTGTTAGTAATTAACTCTCCCTTTGTGTGGACCACCAAGTCATTAAATAGCCAAGGAAGTGGGAATGAGGAGAGCAAAGGGGGAGTTCTCTGCTCCATTCCCCTCAAACATATGGAAAATGATGAGAAGCTATAGCAAAGGAAGGCAGGGGTCCTTCCCTTTCTCCAGTTCCTGCTTATAACAGACCAAAGCTGACTCCCACAACCTGGAGGGCAGCTGTGCTGTTAGGCTGAGCATCTTGGGGTCACTGAAATGAGGGTGATGCTTCCTGGCTTGGCTTTGAATTCGAGACAGGAGCAGGGCCAGAGATGCTGTCAGGGAGATGCTCACACACAGCGCAGGGGGTAGGCTCATCCTAAGTCTGAGAGGACATGGGGAGTGAATGCAGACACTGGGACTATTCACGTTGACTTATTCTTTATTCCAATCATTCACCCTAAGGCAGAGGTTCTCAAACTGTGGTCCCCAGACCAGCAGCCGCAGCACCATTAGGAAGCTTGCTAGAGATGCAAATACTTGGGCCCCACCCCAGATCTACTGACTCAGAAGCTCAGGGCGTGGGGCTAGTGGATTTGTGTTGCTCTACCAACAGTTCTCTGTCTAGTAACCTGAATTCAAACTGTATAACTTGAAAGGGTTATTACATTATATTTTATGTATTATTAATTAAAACATTTTATTTAAAACATTAAAACCAGTTAAGTAAAAATATACAGCTTATTAAAAATATTTTCTTAGAAAACATGACTTTCTGATACTAAAACATAGCATAAAGCTGTAATAATGAAAACAGTGGCAAATAAAACAGGCATAGGGATAGACATTATTTACATAAGTAAACATGCAAAAGGATTTAATGTGCAAACAATGAATCACTACAGATCTGGAAGGATGGAAAAGGGTTAGGAGAATGGCTATTCAGTTATTTTCCTAAATAACACCATATGTTGTTAATAAAAATAAACTGCAGGTAATATTTATTATTAATTAAAACATTTTATTTAAAACATTAAAACCAGTTAAGTAAAAATATACAGCTTATTAAAAATATTTTCTTAGAAAACATGACTTTCTGATACTAAAACATAGCATAAAGCTGTAATAATGAAAACAGTGGCAAATAAAACAGGCATAGGGATAGACATTATTTACATAAGTAAACATGCAAAAGGATTTAATGTGCAAACAATGAATCACTACAGATCTGGAAGGATGGAAAAGGGTTAGGAGAATGGCTATTCAGTTATTTTCCTAAATAACACCATATGTTGTTAATAAAAATAAACTGCAGGTAGATTTAAGATTTTAATGTGAACAGAAGTATGAAAGCAGTAAAAAAGAAATAAGTCAATATTTCTGTATTCTTGGAATGGGGGGGGTACTTTTAAGCATGCTCTTAAAAAGGTAGAAATCATAGAAGAAAAGATTTGCATGCATTTTTAAGATTTGATAAATCAAAAATTTACATACCATTAACACAATTTAAAGTCAAATACATAGTAGAAATTGTACTTTGCTTGTTTATTTACTTAAAATATCAGTACTTATCATGTGCACAGACTTGGAGATACTGTGATCAGCAAAAGCAGACTCGATTCCTATCTTTATGGAGCTTGCTGCCTGGTGCAGGAGGCCAACATTAATGAAACCCAATAAGTAAATTAAAACTTGAAGTGAAAAGAGCTGCAAAGAAAAGATACGTGGTCATATAAGGCTTGTCCTCATTATGGAGACTAGCTTGTGACAGGAGCAACAGTGGCTTTCACAAGGACCCGAGAGGAAGCAGGTGTGGAAGCAGAGAGAGTGGGCGAGTGGGAGCACGGCATCGGATCAGGCTGGAGACAAAGGGAGGGAGCATGACAAAGCGGCGCGCCCTTCTCCTAACGAGAATCTGTTTTAAAAATGGAGTAAGCAGTCACACGACTAGCACTGCACTTTGCCACTCTCTTTACAGAGACAGGGCTGAAGAGAGGAGAGAGGCCAGAGTGCAGGCTGGGAGGCCAGTGAGAAGATTATGGCTAGAGTCCAGCTGACAAGGGGAAAGAGCTTAAACCAGGATGGTGAAAAGAAGAGACTCATTTCAAAGGTAATTTACATTATCTATAGTGGAAAAGAGTCTGTGTTCATAACAGATTTTTTTAAATGCACAAATCAGAAAATGTCAATTTTAATAGGGAAAGGCTAGAAACAATGTTCAGTAGCAGAGTTGCTAAATGAAGTATGGTATATCTCAGAAGTAAAATCCTATCCGGTCATTTAAAGTGACTATGAGATATACTTACTGATATGGGTACATTTTGATATTATACTGCTTTAAGATAAGACTAGGCCACTTAACTGGAAGTGAATGAAGAAATAGACAAAACAGGCTCCATCTTGAAAGCAGGACTCCATCTTGGGTGGGACTGTGGACTTTAAGCTATATGCCCAGTATTTATGGAAACGACATACCAACTGGAAAACCAGGCCCCCTGGATGGAATAGCCCCAGGGCTCATACCTAGATTCTCTGTTGCCTAAAGGAATACCCTAATTATCTATGTTGGAGAAGGCAATGGCAACCCACTTCAGTACTCTTGCCTGGAAAAATCCCATGGACGGAGGCGCCTGGTAGGCTGCAGTCCATGGGGTCTCTAAGTTGGACACAACTGAGTGACTTCACTTTCACTTTTCACTTTCATGCATTGGGGAAGGAAATGGCAACCCACCCCAGTGTTCTTGCCTGGAGGATCCCAGGGACAGGGGAGCCTGGTGGGCTGCTGTCTACGGGGTCACACAGAGTTGGACATGACTGAAGTGACTTAGCAATTATCTGTGTAACCGAACAGAATCATAAATTCTATTATGCTTATTGGGGTATGACCACAGGCCTATTAAAGGCTTATGAATCATGGGTTAACTTTGATTGCATCTTTCTTTTCCTTTGTTCAGACTAGTTTCAGGGAATCTGGGGAGGTGGGTTTGGGCAAGTACACTTAGGGTATATAAAGTTTTCAGAAAAACTGGTTGAGGTCCTTGGCTAAGAGGAGACTCTGCCTTGGGCCCGCTGGTGTAATAAACTGCACCCCACTATCTGCATTGTCCTGAGTGAGTTTGCTTCCCAGAATGCGTGGCTACAACAGTTGGTGCATTGGCTGGGAAAGTCCTCACTTTGAGGAGACAAGTCCCATTTGGGACTACTCTGAGGCTTTGCAGCTTGAATCTTCTAGATGGGGGAAAGCGCCTCGCCCTTCTGGAAGGATTCTGCTTCTCAATGCCCAGACCTTTCATGTTAGCAGGTAGTGGATGGTAGCAGGGGAACTGAGCGCTCAGGTGAGGAGGAACCCACCTGGCAAGGTGGAAGAGGGGGCCTGATCACCCGCTTGGGAGGGACTAGAAGGGGCACAGACCCACAGGAGCCTCGAATAGGCAGGGAGCGATTGCTTGGTACACAGGTCAATTTGGTAAAGCGTGCTAGGGCTTAGGAAGGGAATTTGCCAAGGTCATTTAGGAGGTGTGTTTATGCCTTCTCAGGGAAAATTATTACCAGCTATCGCCAGGGGCTTTTTAGGATAGGGAACTGGTCCTTGTATGCTCATATTCTGCCCTCCCCCAGGAGGTGTCCCATCTGCTGTGAAATTCTTGACCCCCTCAGAATTGTCAGGCTAGAAGGACGGGGATATATAAGTGAGAATGAATTGGCTTTTCCCGGGACGACATGGGATATTTAACTCATCTATGTTTTCATCTGCACCTGATCAAGCCCACCAAGGCAGAACGGACTTTAAGGGAGAAACAGTCTTGGATCACAACGTGTTCTGGTTCGGCTGTGCTGACCAGCAGGTGAAGACACGCTGATCCCCTTTCTCCCTCTGGAATCTGGCAGGATTGGACAAGGATGACCTGCCCCTCCCCTACACTGGATAATGACACGTCCACCAGCCCAGTGCTCCACAAGGACTGGAGGCCGCCTTAATGCCCGATCCAGGGCCAGGTGAAGTTCCTGCAGCAGCCGCTGCTCCTCCACCAGCTCTCCTGGAGGTCGCGGAGCCGCCACCTCGGGCGCTCCAATCCTGGTGGCAGAAGCCTCTGGCCAACACTTCCAGGATCCGGCTCCTGCTGAACCTCCCAAGCTATACGGGCCTCTCCCAGTGCGTACTCACAGGAAGGGCAGGGAGACGTCGGATTAAGCAGACTGCACTCTGCCAGAGAGCTGGAGGGAACGAAAGAGAACAGACAAGAGATTTGCAATGCTAGCTGCTGCTCTGGGAAAGTCTTATCTTGGGCCCTCCTGAAAACCTCCTCTGCCCCAGGGACACGACAGTCCTTCAACCAGTCCCAACGGAGGCCCAGGCCACCTTACAGCCAAACCAGTGTGCCCGGTGCCGAGCTTTTGGCCACTGGAAGAATAATACCCTACAGCAAGGAAGGAAAAGGAAGCCCCTCAGTTGTGGAGTTTGCTGACTTGGAAATTAAATAGGGCTGCCGGGGCTCAGAGATATCAGGTAGGTCCCCAAGAGCCCATGGTAACCTTAAAAGTGGGGAACCAAAATAGTGACTTCATGGTGGATACAGGAGCAGAACTGTCGGTGGTAAAACCTGTGGCACCACTGTCCAAAAAGACTACTGCTGTAACCGGGGTATCGGGAGAAGAGATGATTAAATCGTTTTGCCAGCCCAGAAAATGTCAGATGGGGGGGCACCAAGTGATTCCTGAATTCCTCTACATTCCTGAGTGCCCAGTACCCCTGTTGGGCAGAGACTTGCTCTCCAAACTAGGAGCACAAGTGACTTTCTCCCCTGAGGAGAGGCCCACCTTCTGGATGGACACTGTGACTTATTTGCTTTCTCTCTCAAGATCCCACCCCCCCCTCCCCGGCCCACAAGATGAGTGGAGGTTGCATGAGCCTCCGAAGGAAGAACCGAGTGGGCCGGAAGAACATGAGAGAGAGCTAACTCAATTATTCCCTGAGGTCTAGGCGGAAGACAACACCCCCCTTCTCCCAGCCTGCTAGACACCAAGCCCCAGTGATAATAAAACTCAAACCAGGCATCATCCCGGTTAGAAAGCACCAGTACCCACTACTGATAGAGGCCTGGGCCAGCATACTGCCCCACATCAACAGACGGAAACAAGCCGGCATTCTAGTAGAGTGCCAGTTGGCTTGGAATATGCCGATCCTGCCAGTCAAAAAGGAAGAACAGGACTATAGGCCTGTACAAGATCTCAGGCTAGCCTTGTGACTTTACACCCCGCTGCTCCAAACCCCTATACCTTACTTAGCCTCCTCCTGCCAAGGACTAAAGTTTATACTCGCCTAGATCTCAAGGATGCCTTCTTTTGCATACCCCTCGCCTCAGCGTCACAGCCCATCTTTGCCTTTGAATGGGAAGATCCAATGGGGGCACCAAACAATAGTTCACCTGGACTCCCCCACAAGGGTTTAAGAATTCCCCAGCCATCTTTGAGGAAGCCTTGGCTTGTGACCTGGACTCATTCTATCTAAAAGAGTATGGATGTTGGCTCCTACGGTATGTGGATGACCTGCTGCTGGCTGCCGAGACCAAGGAAAAATGTTGGGAAGGGAAAAAAGTACTGCTCCAGCTGTTGATGGAAGCAGGTTACTGGGTGTTGAAGAAGCTTGTGCCTGGACTCATTCTATCTAAAAGAGTATGGATGTTGGCTCCTACGGTATGTGGATGACCTGCTGCTGGCTGCCGAGACCAAGGAAAAATGTTGGGAAGGGAAAAAAGTACTGCTCCAGCTGTTGATGGAAGCAGGTTACTGGGTGTTGAAGAAGAAGGCACAGATCTGCAAGGAGAGGGTAAGGTATCTGGGGTGTGTTTTTAAAAAGGGCATGAGGTTCCAGACCCTAGTTGGATCCTATATACTGATGGCACTAGCCTGATAAAACAAGAACAATGGCTGTCAGGTTAGCCAAAGCGGAAGGGGCCATCAACACTAAAAAGGGATGGAGGGAATTGCCAAGGGGCAATTTATTGGTACTGGAGGAGCTGGCACACACTCTGGTAAGCCAAAGACATCAAGCAACCCACCTAGGCCATGCTGCCTGCTCGCAGGTTAACGCTGCCTCTCAGCACAGACAAAAACCTCTGGGTATTCAGCTGAAAGGCACGCTGCCCTTTGAACACCAGGGAGTGGACTTCACTGAAATGAAACATCACCGACACTACCATTACCTGCTGGTCATGGTATGTACATAGGGTCCATATACTGTTGTTCTCAAAATGGGTACAAGCTTTTCCTACCTGGACTGAAAGAAAGAACATCACAAGTAGTTCAGTGCCTGCTTAGGGAGATAGTTCCCAGATTTGGATTTCCTACTAGCATTGGATCAGACAATGGCCCAGCTTTCATTGCTGATTTAGTACAACAAGTAAACAAAACTCTAAACATCAAATGGAAACTGTACACTGCATACATGTCCAGAGTTCTGAGATGGTGGAATGAACTAACAGGACACTTAAAGAGACTCTCCAGGTGGATCATAGAGACTGACTGTTCCTGGGTGGACTTGCTTCCGACAGCTCTGCTCAGACTCAGGATGACCCTATCCTGAGTGGTCAAGGACTGGAAACATGACTCCTTGGCCCCACATTGGAAGGGTCCATATACTGTTCTTCTAACCAGCCCTACTGCAGTTAAAGTTGCAGGTGTCACCACATGACGGTGAAGAGGGCATACAACGCAGACTCAGGGGACGCTGAGTGGACTATAAAAACGGACTCCACTGATCCCCATGAAGCCAAGATCATCTTAAAGAAGAAACAGAGATGAAGCTCTACAATCAGCTGCTGCTACAAGGACTTGCTGGTATCATTTTGAGACTGACCATAGATTCAGTACAAAGAGGGACCTGTGCTATAATTAAAGTTGAATGTTGTGTACATATTCCTGATTTATCTGGCTACATATCAATCACCCTAGATGACATGAAAGGTCAGGTAAAAGTTATGTCTGATGATAATCTTCCCTTTTGGACTTCGGTCCTAACTTGGGTGAAGGGTGATTGGTGGAAAACTATATTTACCATTGTTATAGTTGCCTTGATAGTTCTGCTTGGTGGACCCTTTATTTTACAATGTATTATGAACTTCGTAACCCAAAGGTTGATGTCGTTCTCCCAAATTGGAGGTCGGAGAGTCAGGGTGCAATATATCCCTATGAATGATGCTCATACTATGAGTTAAAAGCATCAAGATGGGGGAATGAAGGAGGAAACAGACAGAACAGGCTCCATCTTGAAAGCAGGACTCCGTCTTGGGCTGGACTGTGGACTTTGAGCTCTATGTCCAGTATCTCTGGAAACGACATACCAACTGGAAAACCAGGCACCCCAGATGGAAGAGCCCCAGGGCTCATACCTAGACTCTCCATCACCTAAAAGAACACCCTAATTATCTGTGTAACCAAATAGAATCATAAATTCTATTATGCTTATTGGGGTATGACCACAGGCCTATTGATAATTGTCCACTGTTAACTACCTAGGCTTAAGGCATATGAATCACAGGCTAACTTTGATTATATCTTGCTTTTCCTTTGTTCAGACTAGTTTCAGGGAATTTGGGGAGGTGAGTTTGGGCAAGTACACTTAGGGTATATAAGGTTTTCAGAAAAACTGGTCAGGGTCCTTGGCTAAGAGGAGACTCTGCCTTGGGCCAGCTGGTGTAATAAACTGCACTCTGCTATCTGCATTGTCCTTCTGAGTGAGTTTGTTTCCCAGAATGCGTGGCTACAACAATAACACCTAATACAATATAAAGGCTATGTAAATGATTGCTATAATGTGGCAAATCAAGTTTTGCTTTTTTAGTACTTTTTAGAAATGTTTTTTCTAAATATTTTCTATCTTCAGTTTATTGAATTCATGGATGCAGAACCAGTGGATACTGAAGGCTGACTATAATCTGATGTGAGAAGAATTCAACACATCATTGTTGGCTTTGATAAAAGAGCCATGAGCCCATGAATGTGGATGTCTCCAGAAAAGGAACAAAATGTAAATCTCTAGAGCCTCCACGTGGAATGCTGCCTGTTGACACCATGATTTTAGACTAGTGAGCCCCACTTCAGACTTCTAACTTCCAGAACTGTATAAACATGAATTGTGTTACTCCAAGCCACTGTTTGTGTTAGTTTACAGCAGCCATAAGACAGCCATATATAGATCTAAATGTAAGAGCTAAAACCTTAGAACTCTTAGAAGAAACACAGAAGTATCTTCTTGACATTGTGTTAGCCGATTGTGTCTTAGATAAGACACCAAAAGCGCAAGTGACAAAGGAAGAAATAAATGGGACTTTATCAAAATGAAAGACTTTTGTGCTGCTAATGATAGAAAGTGAAAACACAAACCACAGGCTGGGTGAAAATATTAACATATCATAGGTCTGATAAGACCATCTCCGTGGAAAAGAAATGCAAAAAAGCAAAATGGCTGTCTGAGGAGGCCTTACAAATAGCTGTGAAATGAAGAGAAGCCAAAAGTAGAGAGAACATACACTAATCACCCCTTCCTCCAGACAGCCCATAAATTTTTCTGTATCTATCGGAGTGTAATCTCTGGTTTATTGATTATTGGCTAATTGTTTGACTGTTTGAGCACATGAGCACATAGCATGTGAATGATGGGGTTTTGGGGATTGTATTTTCCTTGGTTTATGTAAGTCTCAAGGAATTTGGAGTGGTGGGTTCAGACACGTACACATGGGGTATAAAAGATTTTCACAAATGCTGGTTGGGGTCCTTGGCTAAGAGGAGACTCTGCCTTGGGCCCGCTGATGTAATAACCTGCACTCCACTACCTGCATTTTCCTTCTGAGTGAGTTTGCTTCCCGGAACGCGTGGCTACAACAGGTTCAGGTGAACAGCTAAGGGACTCAGCCATATGTATACATGTATCCATTGCCCGCGCTGCCCCCCTGCCCCCCAAACTCCCCTCCCATCAAGCTGACCACATAATATTGAGCTGAGCTCCATGTGCTGCACAGTAGGTCCTTGTTGGTTATCCATTTTAAATATAGCAGTGTGCACATGTCCGTCCCAAACTCCTTAACTGTTCCTTCCCCCATCCTTCCTCTCTGGCAACCATAAGTTTGTCTTCTAAGTCTGTGAGTCTCTTTCTGTTTTGTAATTAAGTTCATTTGTATCATTTATTTTTAGATTTCACATATAAGCGATATATTTGTCTTTTGGTGTCTGGCTTACTTCACTCAGTATGGCACTCTCTAGGTCCATCCATGTTGCTACAAATTCTGCCTGGTATACTGCTGATGCTTATTTTCTTCCTTCACTCTCTCTCATATCCCTCTAAGTAATAATAGCACTGAACTAAATGGTTCCAGTGTTTACACTGTGAATCAGTAATACTCTCAAATATCAGTGGGATTTGTATTTGGGACAATGATTGTAAAAATTTGCTAACTAAACCAGCTGTTATGGGCTATAATAACATATAGGGAGGAGAGTCACCTTACATTAAGATTATTTATTATTTATTATGGCCCTAGTGGCAGGCTTCCCTGGTGGCTCAGCTGGTAGAGAATCTGCCTGCAATGCAGGAGACCTGGGTTTGATCCCTGGGTTGGGAAGATCCCCTGGAGAAAGAAAAAGCTACCCACTCCAGTATTCTGGCCTGGAGAATTCCATGAACTGTATAGGTCATGAGGCTGCAGAGAGTTGGACATGACTGAACAACTTTCACTTACCCTAGTGGCAGCCAAGAAGTGGCAGATTTCTTAGCCCTCATTCCAAACCCTGGGAAGAGAAGAAGCATGTCCTTTCTCTGTTAACAGAAGCGTTGTAGGGTCTCGGAAGAGAAAATCAGGGTTTGAACATGGAAAAACGGTGTGAAGAGTTTCTAAACACAAGCAGGAAAGAGAAAGAGGAGAGGAGTTTGTTTTGTGCTAAATGTGCCCATTTCTCATCTCATTTTCCCAGCAGTAAGAGCATCATCATGTTCATTGGTGGTGTGTTGCTGTCATTACCACCAGCAGCATCATCATCACAGCTGTTGTTTATTAAGCACAGAACTTCCATCTCATAGGTGCCACTAATATTCAAATTTTATGGATGACCAAACCTTTTATAGGGCTTCCCAGGTGGCACTAGTAGTAAAGAACCTGCCTGCCATTACAGGAGACATAAGAGACTTAGCTCTGATCTTTGGGTCAGGAAGATCCTCTAGAGGAGGGCATGACAACCACTCCAGTATTCTTGCCTGGAGAATTCCATGGACAGACGAGCCTGACGGGCTACAGTTCATGGAGTCGCAAAGAGTCAGACATGACTCAAGTGATTTAGCACACAAGCACAAACATTTTAGAGCAGTGATCCTCAACCTTTTTGGCACTCGGGACTGGTTTTGTAGAATAGTTTCTCCATGGACTGGCGGAGGCATGCGGTGGTTTTGGTCTGATTCAAGTGCATTACATTTATTGTGCACTTTATTTCTATTATTATTCCATAAGTTCTACCTCAGATCATCAAGCATTAGCTCTTGGAAGCTGGGAATCCCTTATTTAGAGTATTCAGGCAACTTGCCTAAAGCCTCAGAACTGGTAAATGACATAGTCAGGACCCCCTGCCCCCAGGGCTGTCTGACCCCAGACCACTGTTGACCACTATCTTCTACCACCTTTCATTGTCTTGTAATCTTTTTTATACCCTTTCTTGTACAAACAGCTGATAGAGGTCTTTAACTTCAAAGATGGTGATGAATCAAACATTCAGGTTATCTTTCATTTCTGAATGAACACTGTCATTTTCTCAATCTTTTTTTCAGATGAATTTCCTAAAAGCAAATTGCAGGCCTTCCAAGGACTGTGCTCAGTGGTAGTGATTGATTTGGAACTGGTCTTGTTATTCAAATCCCCTCACTCCCTCTTCCCATTAGTAACCACAAGTTTGTGTTCTAATGTCATTGAGTCTGTGTCTGTTTTGTTTCTGTGTTAAAGTGTTAGTTACTCAGTCGTTCCCAACTTTGAGACCCCGGAACTGTAGCTCGCCAGGCTCCTCTGTCCATGGCATTTCCCAGGCAAGAATACTAAAGTGGGTTGCCGTTTCCTACGCCAGGGGATCTTCCAGACTCAGAGATTGAAGCTGGGTCTCCAGCATTGCAGGCAGATTCTTTACCGTCTGAGTCACCGGGGAAGCCCCATATACTGGGGCTCAATTTCTTGAATTGTAAAATGGGTGTGAGTAACAAAAGTACCTCATCCCTATGAGGGTTACCTGAGAGAATGCTGATAAAGCACTTAGCATAGTGTCTGGTATGCAGAAATGTTAAATATATGTGATGATGATAGAGATCATGGTGGTGAAGGAAGTAAGGTACACTACTTCCTTTCTTCAAGTGAAATCTTACACAGAAGCTCAATGTATGAATCTGATTAGCTGTTCTGTTTGAGTGGGTACAGAACTTATCTTTCTCAGCACTCCCACAGAACACAGGTGCTCAAATGTGTCCACACAGAGCTCAGAAATGATTCTTGGTTTGAAATTAGGAAGAGAAGCAACAGCAGGCTGTGGAAGGGTAGAGAAAGCACCATGGCAAGGTGCTAGCCGATTTGGACTTAATTAGGGTTCTGCTGCTTTCAGCTCACGAGACCTTAGACAACTGTTTTTCTCTTTTTAAGCCTCAGTTTCCTCTTCTGTGGGGGTGATGATAGCAATATCCACTCACCAGGACTGTATTCAGAACTACTGAGATAATGTATTGTGGATGGACTTTGAAGATGTACTAGCCTACAAGCTTTGGTTTTTGTTGTGCAGATTATACTAGGATAAAAATAAGTTTGATATAGAGTTGCAGATGGGACTATATTTATGGGCTATGTTAGAGCCTAAGGCTTTCTTTTGATGTTAAAGATGCAACTCACCAGCTGACCTCATTTACTGGGAAATTCTAGAGTGGCAGCATAATGCTTTGAAGCCCAATGGTTAATTTTCTTTAGAGATCTTTCCTCTTCTGGTGATTGGATCCTGTGCTTATGTTCTTTAAACCCTGGCAGTGAGAGGAACCCCTTGTGTGGCAGTGGATTTAGTGGGGTATAAATCTACCTAACTAGCAGCTGGATGGGAGCTGATGAGGACTGGCCCCAGAGCCCAGCCACATTAGCCGAGTTAGAAGGATGTGCCGGCTTCAACTTCCAGCCATGAGTTCCAGCAGCAAACTGCAGGGAAGCAACAGCAGCCCATGGTGTGGCCTGTTGGCTACCATCATTCTTGTCAGTATCACCATCATTGCCATTAAGCCATTATTAAGTGCTGGCATGTGGGGCTCCCTTAGGTGCCATCGTAGGCAGATAGGCAGCTGTGTGTTTTAAATAAGAGCCTTGCGAAGGACCATGAGGTGAAGGGGCCCAGCTGTAATCCAAGGCAGGCCCACAGGCGTCTCTAGTAGGCATTTATTTGTGGTGTCAGCTTAATCCATATGGCCCCTTTCTTTGAGAACGGTTCCCACCTCTCACCTTCAAGGGGGAACCTGGTGGAAATGTTTGTACTGTGTAACTTGGCTCCCATGGCCATGCCTGAGTGATGCACAGCTGACTGAAGCCAGGCCAGTCAGATTGTCCTTCCCAGAAGTTGGACATGGGACTAAGCCCTACCTGTAGGTTGATGGAGTAGATAGGTACACTTGGAACCTGTGGTTAATTCAGTAATCCTCATAACAGTCCTTTGAGGTATATCCTTTCTCATTCCCATTTTATAGAAGAGGAAACTGAGTCATAGACAGGTTAAGTAATTTACCCAAGTTCATATACTTAGGTAGTGGCAGAGCAGAGCCAGGTTTGAACCCAGGTAACATGAACTCATGCCTTTCGCCACTACGAGACTGTCTTTCTGAAGATGAATGGATAAAAAAGATGTGGTATATACACAATGGAATATCACTCAGCCATAAAAAATAATGTTATTTGCAGCAACATGGATAGACCTAGAGATTATCATAGTAACTGAGTAAATCAGATAGAGAAAGACAAGTATCATATGACATCACTTGTATGTGGAATCTTAAAAAATGTTATAAATGAGATATTTACAAAACAGACATAGAAAACAAACCTGTGATTCCCAGTGGGGGGATAGCAGGGGCAAGGAGGGAGAGAAATTAGAAGTTTGGGATTAATATATATAGTACTATATAGACCTTAGTGACCATGATTCCTTTCTTAAAAAACTTTTTAGTTTTTATTAGGATATAGCCAATTAGCAAACGATGTCGTGGTAGTTTCAAATGGACAGCAAAGAGACTCAGTTATAGATATACATGTATCCATTCTGCAAGCTCCCCTCCCATCAAGAGTAGGATTTAGTTCAATGAAGAAGATTGGGAGGAAGGGTGTTCCAGATAGTAAATGGTATATGAAAAAGAAAAGTGAAACCTATGATACATTTTGGAAAGGACAAGCAGTTAAGTGTGAGGAAGGAAGGAAGAGAAGTTGGATATGCAACTGGAGTTCTTGGCTGGACCAGAACTTGCAAGGTCTCCAGCTAAGCTACGGATTTCGAACCTTATCCTGTAGCTTATCCTATAAGTTAACAGTTCATTCACTACTGGATTTCTTCCCTCTCTCCAGCATGACAACATATAAATTTTGCAGTGGATAAGATAACATTCTAACAACATTAAAGACGCACACACACAAAACCATGTACAGTCCCAACCTATAACCCTGCGGTTTTCATTTTTGCACGTCATCTGGTTGTCCTTAAACATGCCTATTTTTGTACATGGTTACAGTCCATCTATATATCATTTTCACTTTCTAGTATATCAAAAAGTTCTTCTATATTTCTGTGTCCTCCTCTCCTAATTATTATAACAGCATGATAAGTTTTTCCAAATACCCACACAGCTCCAGACAATGCATTAGGTTCTGGTGGCAAAGATGTATGAGCTAAGGATTTCTGCTTTTGTGGCAATGCAGGCTGTGATATAATACTTCTGCTGAAGTATTGGGCCATATGCATTTCCAAATATGTGCGTGTACTATTATTATTTTATGAAAAGCATAGTCATTTCTTTGAGGATTGATTTCTAAATCCCTTTCCTCTAACTATCCCCATGCTCCCGCCCTCATCATAAATGTTCCATGGCTAACAAATGGCCTCAGCGTCACCTGCTTTTACTCTTCACGTGCTACTTACCTATATCTCTTTCAGATCTTGTACTCTAAGTTCTCTGAAAGCCATTTGATGGTGAACCATAAATAGGATCCAAATCAAGCTCTTGAGCTGAGTTAATTTGATTATGAAACATTATCTTGATTGTGGCAAGTGTCCAGTTGTCATCTTTTTAATGATACAGGCGTCCACAGCCTGAACCAGTTACAACCCAGCTCCATTTCAGGGAGAGTGGCATTGCCTAATCAGTCTCCCAAAGCCAGGCCCGAGTGTGTTGACGCTGTGATCACATGTGCTTTCCCTTCCTCTGGCCTTCTGCAGATAAGGTCAGTTTCATCCTCTTTCCCTCCCTGCTCCCGTGTTAGAGAGAAAGCAGGGGTGATTGGCCAAAATTGCTCCTTAAATTAAATTTTGCCTCCTACCTCCAGCATAATCATGAGCCTGCAAATTAAAGATGCAGATAATTTTGCAATCAGATTTGCATTTTGGTCTGTAATGAGTTTAAAGTATTTTTTTACATGCTTTAGTATTCCCTTTTATGATGCTTTTGTTGGCTTAATTTAGCTCTGTGGTTTGGTTCATATTTTGTTGTTGGTTTTTCCTCTAGTCTCCATATCCAAAGTCCTCATTTTCTTCATTCCTAGGCTTGTATATAGTGCAGAAAAGACAGTGTTCAATTGGTATAAATAAAAAAACAAAGATACTCATTCAGTAAAGAGGCTAAAATTGCTTCAGTATCTGTTTAGTGACAAAATGGACAGAGAGGCTAAGTAAACTGTATTCTCTGCAAACTCTCACATCTGATTTTACTCTGTATATGTGTGTATGTTTAGACACAAGTATTCAAGTGTGGGTTGTTGACATACATACTTAAAATGAAGTAGGTTATCACTTTATAGACTTTAAATGCTTGAAGAACTCTCTTAGCCTCAGTTCAGTTCAATTGCTCAGTTTTGTCCAACTCTTTGTGACCCCATGAATCACAGCACACCAGGCCTCCTTGTCAATCACCAACTCTCGGAGTTCACCCAAACTCATGTCCATCAAGTCAGTGATGCCATCCAGCCATCTCATCCTCTGTCATCCACTTCTCCGCCTGCCCCCAATCCCTCCCAGTATCAGGGTCTTTTCCAATTAGTCAACTCTTCGCATGAGGTGGCCAGAGTACTGGAGTTTCAGCTTTAGCATCAGTCCTTCCAAAGAACACCCAGGACTGATCTCCTTTAGAATGGACTGGTTGGATCTCCTTGCAGTCCAAAGGACTCTCAAGAGTCTTGTCCAACACTGTAGTTCAAAAGCATCAGTTCTTCGGCACTCAGCCTTCTTCACAGTCCAACTCTCACATCCATACGTGACCACAGGAAAAACCACGCCCTTTATTAGACGGACCTTTGTTGGCAAAGTAATGTCTCTGCTTTTGAATATGCTATCTAGGTTGGTCATAACTTTTCTTCCAAGGAATAAGCGTATTTTAATTTCATGGCTGCAATCACCATCTGCAGTGATTTTGGAGTCCAAAAAGATAAAGTCTGACACTTTCCACTGTTTCCCCATGTATTTCCCATGAAATGATGGGACCAGATGCCATGATATTAGTTTTCTGAATGTTGAGCTTTAAGCCAACTTTTTCACTCTCCTCTTTTAGTTTCATCAAGAGGCTTTTTAGTTCTTCTTCACTTTCTGCCATAAGGGTGGTATCATCTGCATATCTGAGGTTATTGATATTTCTCCCAGCAATCTGGATTCCAGCTTGTGCTTCTTGCAACCCAGCATTTCTTATGATGTACTCTGCATAGAAGTTAATAAGCAGGGTGACAATATACAGCCTTGAAACAGTCCTTTTCCTATTTGGAACCAGTGTGTTGTTCCATGTCCAGTCCTAACTGTTGCTTCTTGACCTGCATACAGATTTCTCAAGAGGCAGGTCAGGTGGTCTGTATTCCTGTCTCTTTCAGAATTTCCCACAATTTATTGTGAGCCACACAGTCAAAGGCTTTGGCATAGTCAATAAAGCAGAAATAGATGTTTTTGTGGAACTCTCTTGCTTTTTCGATGATCCAACGGCTGTTAGCAATTTGATCTCTGGTTTCTCTGCCTTTTAACTCAGCAGTGGCCACAGGACTGGAAAAGGTCAGTTTTCATTCCAATCCCAAAGAAAGGCAATGCCAAAGAATGCTCAAACTACCGCACAATCACACTCTTTGCCTCAGCTTCCTCCTTTGTCATATGGAACAATAATAGTTCTTACTGTGTGTGGTTTTAGGAATAATTTATTTGATCCTGCTGCAATATGTTAGCCCATAAGTGTGCCAGTAAATATCAATAATTAATATCATGGTCCTTGTCCTGGGAGATACAAGGCCTTTTTCAGGATCTCAATTTTGAGCAACAAAGTAATTCCCTAAGTTCATATTTTTGGGAAGGCCAAAAGCATAAGAAGAAAGCTTAGAATTTAGAAATGTTTCCCAAGCCATATTCTCCTAGCATTCTTTCCCTTCACTTTCAACCTAGACTGAATGTTAGTCTTTTCTATCTGGTTCTCAGTGAGGCTGTCTTTATACCAGGTTTTCCTGGTGGCCGTTATCTAATAAAGCCATGGTGATTGGTGACCAGTTTTGTATGCGTCAGTTTGCTGCCTCTGGCACCCACTCTGTTTCTTTTCTGCCATCTCTCATGCTTGGAGCCTGCTTGGCCTGGGCCAAAGAAATGCCTGAAAGTGCAAGAAATAAAAGCCTTCTGGACTACCCCTCACCCACTGGGCACTTCAGTAAATATTCCAGTCTTCCATTTTTTTTAGGTGCATAATTATGGATGCATACTGCACACTTCTGAGGAGGTCCTGGCCAAATCAGGTCCTTTGTCTGTGGCAAACTTCATAAGGTACCCTTAGATTGGCTCTTACCCCTTCACTTGTCTTACTCTGTATTCCCACATCCTTGCTTTCTGGAATCACCTCTCAAATATTAATAAACCCCTGCACCTAAACGCTTGTCTCATCTCTGCCTTCAGGGAAACCTAACCCATGAGAGCCCTGAAATCCCCCACCTCCTTGATATTTCTAGGCTCTGCCGTGTAGTCTTTAGCCCTGGACCATTTCTCTTTACTTTTTAGTTCAGAGGAAAAAGACATCTTGTGAGTTTTCAAGGCTTGTCTTCTCTTTGATGTTGATTCTGTCACTTCTTAAATTCTCTGGCCCCACAGACCATCATGTCTTGTTTACTGATGTACTTCCAGTGTAGAATACTTAGCTCATAGTAGGAGCTCAACAACTACTTATTGAATGAGTAAAAGAAGGAATTTTTCCCTTTCTCTTGCTTGTATTTTATTTTCTTCCTCTTCACACATACTACTCCCATCATTGGTTCTTTGAGCCTTTCTTTGGAAGTAAGCATCACTACCTTAATCACAGAGCCTTTCTCTTTATTAGGCCTCCTAGCCAACTCCCAAGCTGGAATCAGGATTGCCAGGAGAAATATCAACAACCTCAGGTAAGCAGATGATACCACTAATGGCAGAAACTGAAGAGAAACTAAAGAGCCTCTTGATGAAGAGCCTCGTTTGAAACTCAGTGTTTAAAAAACTAAGATTATCACATCCAGTCCCATCACTTCATAGAAAATAGATGGGGAAAAAGTAAAAGCAGTGACAGATTTTATTTTCTTGGGTTTCAAAATCACTGTGGATGGTGAATGCAGCCATGACATTAAAAGATGCTTGCTATGACAAAGTTAGAGAGCATGTTCAAAAGCAGAGACGTCATTTTGCCAACAAAGGACTGTATAGTCAAAGCTATGGGTTTTTCTTCCAGTAGTCATGTATGGATGATACAGTTGGATGCTAGAGAATTGATGCTTTTGAATTTTGCTGGAAAAGACTCTTGAGAGACCCTTGGACAGCAAGGAGATCCAGTCAGTCAATCCTAAAAGACTTGCTATGACAAAGTTAGAGAGCATGTTCAAAAGCAGAGACGTCATTTTGCCAACAAAGGACTGTATAGTCAAAGCTATGGGTTTTTCTTCCAGTAGTCATGTATGGATGATACAGTTGGATGCTAGAGAATTGATGCTTTTGAATTTTGCTGGAAAAGACTCTTGAGAGACCCTTGGACAGCAAGGAGATCCAGTCAGTCAATCCTAAAAGACATCCACCCTGAATATTCATTGGAAGGACTGATGCTGAAGCTGAAGCTCCAATATTTTGGCAACCTGATGTGAAGAGTTGACTCACTCAGAAAGACCGTGATGCTGAGAAAGAGTGAGAGCAGGAGGAGGAGGGGGCAACAGAGGATGAGGTGATTGGATGGCATCACCGACTCAGTGGACCCGAGTTTGAGTAAACTCTGGGAGACAGTGAAGGGCCGGGAAGCTTGGCGTGCTGTAGTCCTTGGGGTCACAAAGAGTCAGACACAACTTAGCGACTGAACAACAGGCAACTCCCTGCTCCCTGGCCATTCTGATCTTCCTTCCTTAACATCTTCTCTTTCAACTCTGCCTCACTTTATCTCTTAGACTCTCCCTGGTTTCTTTGCCTGCTTAGTTGACTTTTCTTTCCTAGTGTTTTCGCTGGCATGCTTAGCTGATTCTAAATGTCGCTTTCTCCAGGGTTCCATCTTTTATTCTCTTCTTTTCTGAAATTATATACCCAACCTGGGTAAAGCTGTGACCACCATCCCTTTAGCCACATAGGTATCTAAATCTCTAATCTCTAAATTGACTGTCCTGAGTTCAAAGCTATTGTAAACCTCCATCTGCAATTCTTACCATGTTTAAGCTGGAATTTATTTCTTTTCCCCATTTTCACCTCTTTCATCTTTTCCAGTCTGCCTTAATTAATGGCTTCACTATCTGCATTGTTTTGCAGTATAGAAGCCTTTGTGTGATCCTTAACTACCTTCCCTCAACCATTGCTCTCAATAAATATTTTTGAGTTCCTACTGTAAGCCAGACACTGTGCTAGGTGCTACGGATGCATGGATAAGATGGGCCATCAAAGGCTTCCCTGGGTGGCTCAGTAGTTAAGAATCTGCCTTGCAGTGCAAAGGACACTGGTTCAAACCCTGGTCCGCAAAGATTACACATGCCACAGAACAACTAAGCCTGTGTGCCACAACTCATGAGCATTCATGATACAACTATTGAAGCTTGTGCACCTAGATCCTGTGTTCCACACCAAGAGAAACCACCACAATGAGAAGCCTGCACGCTGCAGTAAGGAGTAGCCCCTACTTGCCACAATCAGAGAGCTTACACGATGCATTGATGACCCAGCACAGCGAAAAATAAACAAATACTTTTTTTGGTTCGTTTTAAAAGATAGTCAAGAGACTCCTAGGCTGATATAAACATTAATCTGACTTGTTGCACAAATATAGCATTACAAACTGAAGTAATGTGGCTGTGGAAGAAAAGTCCAGTGTACTTCTGGAACATATCCTGCACTATGATATGGACTTTATTTGCTTGGACTTGCACAGCTTCCTTTGGGAAGTGTGTCATTTGATCTCAGGTATAAAGGCTTAGTAGGAGTTAATTAAGAGAGAGAAACTCTTCCCTCTTTATCACCAGGCACGGTAGCCATCAAGTTCCATCGATGTTACCTACGAAATGTCCCCGTTTTTCTATTTTCTCTTCTCATTCTGAAACCCTTGCAATTCCCACCTTCACCTGCCACTCCCCATCCATTGATTTTTACATTGGCTGAGTGAGTGCTTTTACCAAACACAGACCTGACCGTGTGTCTTCTTCTTCCAGCTTAAAACCCATGGTAGCTCACTAGTACTTCCAGGGTAAAATCCCATCCCTCTGGCATGGCAGCCAAAGTCTTTCCAATTTTTGGCTCTGACTATGTCTCTAGTCTCATTTCCTGTCACTCCACAGCACATTGCCTGTAATGTGACCACTGGGAACTTGGCCATTTTCTGAGAATACCAGTTCCTCATAGCCTTTCATGCCTGTGTTCATTTGTTTTTCAGCTTTGAGTTCTTCTTTTCTTTTGTACCTAGTCAGCTCCTGCTAAGCTTGTTGTGTGTGTGCTTAGTGGCTTGGTTGTGTCTGACACTTTGAAACATTTGTACTGTAGCCCTCCAGGCTGCTCGTCGATGGGATTTTTCACACAAGAATATTGGAGTGGGTTGCCATTTCCTCCTCCAGGGGATCTTCCAGCCGAGGGATGGAACCTGCGTCTCCTGCTTGACAGGTGGATTCTTTACCATTGAGCTGTCACATGTAGACCCGACATAAATGTCACACCCCCTATGAAACTTTTCCTGGCCCCCAGTCTTCATCCCCTTCTTTGTATTTACACATTTCTCTCCTTAGAGTTCCCATCCTTCTGCCTTATATTAGCTTAGTTGTCTAGAACATTTATTCCTCTGGGGTCAAAACTGTGCTGTGCTCATCTCTCCATTTCCAGGTGTTTAGTAAATACTAGTAATTGAATTGTCCATGTGTGAATAGTGTAAGGAAAGCAAAGACACTGGTGATAGGAGGAGAGCAGAAAACAAAACAAAACAAAACAAAACACCCTGCCCTTTTGTAATGAGATGAACTGGTGATCCAAAGCAGGGCTTGACCAAGACACACGTCAGTGGTCTAGGCAGACTGATCATTTGGTATCCCTTCAGCAATCAAGTGATGTGACGGATATGAGCAGTACCACTTGTGGAGGATGGTGACAGATTGTAGCACCTGGCCTCCACACCTAGCTCAGCGAAAGCCCTCTAAGTATTGACTCCTTCTGACATAAAGGAATTTGATTGACTTCTGTTCCCAAGTTTGCACCCCTACTCCCCACCTCATTGTCTCATAAAAAAATTTTTTTTCTTTAAACCTAATTCCCTTCTTGAAGAAATTTCTGTATTTTTTTCCACTGTTACTTTTCTGGGGAGTACTTTAGTACCTGTTCTAGGTTGTACCCTGTGTAGTCCTCCTGTTCATGGTGCTCTGATACCAAGGAAGGAAGACTGAGTTATGCAAAGCTCTTTATCAATGTCACACCAATAACCTATAAGGAATCCTTTCTCAGGCCTGTCATACCTGTTTTTCAAAGAAATCTGTTTTTTTATTTCAAAGCTGACAGGATGTTGCTGGGGGCTCCTGGCAGAGGGGACTTCTGATTCATTCCGTGTTTCACCAGATGATGAGAAGAAAAGCCAAGACTGGGCTGCTCCTCTCCAAGCTCATGGAGATGCTTGGTGCCTGGGCAGCCTCAGAGGTCCAGCACCCAGCCACACCATCCTGAGCAAGGCTGGGAGTGTTCAGTGGCGTCACTGTTAGGAAGTCTTTAGTGCCGACAGTTTGCTTACGACCTTCACTTGAGTGTGCCCAGGAAGGGAAGTCTGTAAGTGACGACCCAAGATGGATGTGACCAGCATGCGTTTCTGCCCGTGTGACTTTGTCCCTGAGATTGTGCAACTTACCAATGCTGATGTCCACTAAAAGTGAAGCAATTAGTAGCTGCTAAAGGACAGGAGTCCTGAGTACTCACTCTGCACCAGGTACTGTGTTGATGCTGGGGGGAGGCAGGGGATATGATGTGTCCTTGTCCTTGAGGAGGTCTTGTTTTTATTTATTGAGTTATTTAAGTCCTTCCCACTTCTAAGGGTCAGTGGAAATGGCAATTAGGGACCGGTCATTTGGAAAATCCAGATTTATGTCCTGAGTCTTTCAATCTTTCATTGGAACTGAGGCTAAGTACCTGAACCTTGTTTTGTGTGTTTTATGAAATACTTCATACAGACTTTTTATAAAATAACTTTAAATGTATGATTCATTTGGGCCTTATAGAAGGCTAGCATCATTACTTTTGCTTTAATGATGAGAATTATGATAGCCAGAGGCTTAAGTGTCTCATTCTAGATCTCTCAGCTCATCAGAGACTGATTTCTGTGACCTTTGGCCTTCTGATTCTTTTATTTAACTATTACTGCCTATATTGAGGCGGTAATAAAAATTTGTGTTTTTATACAGCCACAGCTTTTATGTATCTCAAACTCACTTTTTTCCTATGCACTCCCGTCTAGCTTTTATGTACTAAGCGGTGTGTGTGTGTGGAGTACTCTTGTGCTTGTGTGCCTCTTTTTAGCTTAGGTTTTCTTTATTTTGCCCATTTTTTTTTTTTTAAGGGGCAAGAGGAACTTAACATTTATCCTTTTCCAATCATCTGTTTGTATTTTCTCCAATTCCTGTGCACAGTGGTAATGGAAAGTGACTGATAATCAAATAATTTTCTTTCATGTTTGCCTTGCTTGGAGGTATACAGTGAATTCAGAATTGCTGAATCTGTAGGGAAATAGTAGGAAAGCGGGTCTGACAATGTTATACTAAAGCTCTTAGATCTTAGTTTAGGAAGTCTAGCATAGAGCAGCAGGACTCAAAAGGAACATGACACTTGGAGTTATAGGAAGTGGCAGAAACAAGATCTTTTTCTACAAAGGAAGAATCTTTTCTTGGACCTACTTTGCTAGAAGAAATTTCTTCCTTGTCTGACTTCCTGTAGCATTTCTTTGTGCCTTTCTTATGGCTTGCATTGCTTCTTATACTGTATTTTTATTTTTCTAGTTACCATCTCTCTTACTAAATTGTGTGTTTTCTTTTTTTTAGGACTGGAGTGTTGTTTAATGTGCTTTTGCAATCTCATGACACCTCTTCATAGAGCTGGAAAGTAGTGATTAACAAATATACACGTTTCTGGTATTTCTAGAGACTTACACTTTCTCCTTTATGCAATACTATTTCATTTGAATATTTTACAGTAAGAAGGTATTACCATTCAATCAGAAAGAATAAAAAGTAAAGATATAAACTTTTTCTGAATGGTTAAATGGGCAAGTGAATGATTAAGAATTCAAAGCTGCTAAGGAAATTCGGAAGCAAGGTATCATTTACCGAACGTCTAAAGCACTGTTTTCCAAGAAGTATAACATTTTTCATACTTATTACCCTGATTACTTTTGCAGCATTTTGATGAAATGGAAGGGCTTATAGTAGCCCAGATATCCAAGATTCAATTCTTTCCCCTCCTGATTCTATGCAGGTTCTCTAAGCATTAAAGATTTTGCTCTTGCCTTTTTATTTATTTATTTTTTGATCCAGGTGTTCACAAATGATTTTAAGCAGCAGAAAGATTATTAATCACATTGAGCCATATGTTGTGAAAAAGTGAATTTAGCATTTTTTGTGGGCTCCATCTTCAGAGTGTAGCCAGTTCATTGGGGGAATCTGGCTCATTGATTCCCAAGCTCAAACACACTCTGAGGTTCTCATTCATTTGAAGTCTTTCATCTCCATGCATTTAATACAATCACCAAACAGTTGCACACTCTTATTATTTCAGGTTGTGTGAAACCAGAACACAAACCAAGCTGGAAAAGACTATGCCTGTGTTTAGATGCTGCAAGTCACCTGATTTCCTCATTATTGACAAACAAAATGATTTCATTATTGGCAGCCTCTAATGCAAGGATCACATGGTTTGAATGTTTGTCTCTATGTCTGCCTCTGAGATCGGGACTGCTGTGTTATAGATGAAGACACAGAACACTTCTAGAAATTACAAAGGCAGCAGGTGCTATCCAAGATCAATACTTTGATTGTACAGTGTCATCATCTTTTTAGATTCAAGGATGTTGTTTATTCACAGTTATTGAAGACAGTGAGGCTCTAAGAGAATTGCATATCAGCTGTGGGAGGTGACATATACAATCCAGCAGGGCCTCACTTGACCTCCTTACATTTGCACCATTGAATTTATGTAGGTCACAATTATTGGAGCTAGGCATTTTTCCTATGTGAGAATAGATTTCAGGTAGGAAGCTTGTACAGAGCCCATACTTATGTATGCCAGGAAACCTTTTGAATGTCTTTTGAGTTAAGCATTGGAGAGGAGGAAAAACAAGTAGTAGATAACCTTGAATCTCCCAGAATAACATTGACAATTAAAATATATATATAATCTTTTTTTTTTCATAAGGTAAGTTTCCCTTTTTGACAGCCTGCAGAGTTTATTACTATTTTCAATCTTAAAATGTCAGTTAAAATCCCAGTAGTGCAGGGCCTGAAATCAACAAACTAAAGGAGTCGCCAATGATGACTGCTGCTGGTTTGGGATCATCAGTTCTTTGGCTCATAAAGAGAATACCCAGCTAAGACAGGCCCACTGACTGCACTGTGAATGGGACAGCCTCTTGAGGCACACATAGCTTACAGGATAATGGGAGGCATATTTCAGCTCTAGAGAAGCCATCATCTATAAGTAATTGCAGTTTAGAGTAAGAAAAAATTAGGGAAATATGCTTACCTTTATTGAATCCCAACTCTCTGCTTTGAATTGTGTTAAATTACATAAGTTAACACTCCTGGTGAATTTAAGAGATATTTACTTTTATCTTTCATTGTGATCGAGGAAATAGAGGATTGAAGATGTTGTGATGAGCCTAGCAAGTAACCGTGACTGTTTCAGTTCAAAATTGTAGATTTTTTCATTTATTCTCTGGCCTCACACTGTCCTCTGTGAATCTTAAGTTTTAGACAGTTTCTATTTTTCAGTGGGGTTTATTCCCTTTTCATTTCTGTTGTCTTTTTTGTGTATTATTTCTTTGCATTAAAAATTTTTGTTTACTAATTTTTCTTACCAGATTTTAAAAATTAATGATATGAGTCTTTGTGAATCCTTAATTTCTAGTGTAGCATCTTGTACATAGGAGGTATTCACTAAATACTTGAATAAGTGAATTAAAAATACAGGGGACTTCCCCAGCAGTTCAGTGGTTGGCACTCCAAGCTTCCACTGCAGATGCATGGGTTCAATCTCTGGTCAGGGAACTAGGATCTTCCATACTATGTAGTGTGGGCAACAACAACAACAAAGAATTACAGTGCTTGGTCACACAATTTTGATGTGTCATTTCTTATAAATATTTTAAATATTTCTTATTACAAAAGCATTTTTTAAAACCAACCAACCATACCTTGTATGTGTAGACCTAAGTCGAAAATATAAAGAGGTTTAAAAATATTTTGTTTTATTGACGTATAGTTGATTTACAATGTCATGTTAGTTTCAAGTGTATAGCACAGTGATTCAGTTATATGTATGTATCTCTTTTTAGTATATAATTTTTGAAAATATTTCTAATTGGTAGATAATTGCTATACAATGTTGTATTGGTTTCTGTCATGGAACAATGTGAATCAGCCATAAGTATACATATGTCCCCTCCCTTTTGTACCTCCCTCTCACCCCCCACCCCATCCCCTCTAGGTTGTTACAGAACACCAGGTTAGTTGTGTTACGTAACAACTTCCTGCTGCTGGCTGCTGCTGCTGTTGCTAAGTCGCTTCAGTCGTGTTGGACTCTGTGCGACCCCATAGATGGCAGCCAACCAGGCTTCCCCGTCCCTGGAATTCTCCAGGCAAGAACGCTGGAGTGGGCTGCCATTTCCTTCTCCAATGCATGAAAGGGAAAAGGGAAAGTGAAGTTGCTCAGTCGTATTCGACTCTTCGTGACCCCATGGACTGCAGCCCACCAGGCTCCTCTGCCCATGGTATTTTCCAGGCAAGAATACTGGGGTGGGGTGCCATTGCCTTCTCCAACAACTTCCTGCTAGCTATCTATTTCACATAAGGTAATGCATATGTTTCAGTGCTACTTTCTCAATTCAACCCAACCTCTTCTTCTCCCTCTGTGTTCAAAAGTCTGTTCTTTGTGTCTGTGTCTGAAGAGGTGTTCTTGCTGCTGCTGCTGCTGCTAAGTCGCTTCGTTGTGTCTGACTCTGTGCGACCCCATAGACAGCAGCCCATCAGGGCACCCTCCCGGCCCCTGTCCCTGGGATTCTGCAGGCAAGACTACAGCAGTGGGTTGCCATTTCCTTCTCCAAGGCATAAAAGTGAAAGTTAAGTTGCTCAATCATGTCCAACTCTTCGTGACCCCATGGACTGCAGCATACCAGGCTCCTCCGTCCATGGGATTTTCCAGGCAAGAGTACTGGAGTGGGGTGCCATTGCCTTCTCCGAAGTGTTCTTGAGAAAACTTAATATTTCATTGTGGGAGACATAACTGTCCAGGGCCTCCATTTTCTACTCAGATTGTTAGGTTAAATAGTCCTTTGCCTATTGTGATTATCGTAAAATATACCTTCCTGGCATGTTATTTGCCTATTAACCTTATATTTTCTTTGCTGTTTAAAAGTTTGAGATGCCTATCTCATTTATACAGGTTTTATATAACATATTCCTTCTGGGAATTTAACTGTGTCCTGACTCACAGTTAGGTGGCTGAACAAAAATGCGTGGCCTTTGCAGTGTCTAGTCTTCTGCCCAGCATGCAGCCACTCCTTACCACTATACCCCTGCTTTGGGGCCAAGCTCCCAGCACCTCTCACTTGGATTATAGAGATAAACTCCTATCTGGTCTTTCTGCTTCTTGCTTTCCTTTTTTCCGCTGAGTGAGCTGAGTGTCACCACAGGAGTCAGGTGATTGTTAGGTTAAATAGTCCTTTGCCTATTGTGATTATTGCAAATACACCTTCCTAGCATGTTATTTGCCTATTAACCTTATATTTTCTTTGCTATTTAAAAGTTTGAGATGCCTGTCTCACTTATAAAGTTGGATAAAGTCTTCTCTTCCAGAGAAGAAACGATAGTCGTAACAGTTGCCTACCCTGGGAGTTGTCTTGCCTCATCTCTTCCTACTTCCGTCCTGATCACTCATCCAGGCTCTTTGCTGTTCTTCCAACCTTCCAAGGATGTTTTGCTTGCGTGCCTTCAGCCCTATGCCATATTCCCAGGCACTTGTAGTATAGAACTTGCTTCTTTACCTTCTTGAGATTTTTTAAAATATATTTTTATTGAAGTAGCTATGCAGTATTATATACATAGCAAATATATAATAGTATGATTCTCATTTTTTCTAGTTATTTTTCATTTATAATTATTGTAAAATATTGGTTATATTCCCTGTGTTGTACAATATATTCCATGGTTTATTTTATCCCTTGTAGTTTGTACCTCTTATTCCCTACTCCTGTATTGCCTCTCCCCTCTCCCCAGTGGTAACCATTAGAATATTCTATATATGTGTGTCTGCTTTTTTGTTATATTCACTAGTTTGTTGTATTTTTAGATTCCACATATAAATGATGTCATGCAGTATTTGCCTTTCTCTGTCTGATTTATCTCACTCAGCACGATGCCCTCCAAGTCCATTCATGTTGCTGCAAATGGCTAAATTTTTTTTTTGTGGCTGAGTAGTATTCTGTTATTCATGTGCGCGTGCGCGCGCACACACACACACACACACACACACACACCCCTCAGGTCACATATTCTTCATCCGTTCATCTGTTGATGAACATGTGCGTGATCTTTACTTATATGACTCCTTCAACACTTACTCTGACCACTTCATTCAAGTTTCAGCCTCCCTCACTCCCTACCTCAGGACTGCCCCATCCCCCTTCTCAATTCTGTCTTCTTTTAAGTTACTCATCACCACCTAAAATGCAGTATTTTTTCATTGTTCATTTTGTTTTACTACCTATCTCCCCCAACTAGAAAAAAGACCCAGAAGGCATAAAGACAACTTCTTTGTTTTTTAATTATTGATTTCTGTCTTCACTGTTGGCTTTCGTATCTAGGATTGTGTCTGACCAAAGTAGATGCTTGATAAATATTTGACTGAAGAATACATGAAAATACAACTGTGAGACTCTTATGTGTCATAGCTGCTGCATTCCACTCTCTGACCATTACAAAAATAATAATTTATTTGTTTATAAAATACTTATTGAGCACTTACTATATGCTAAGCCACAAGGTTATGCTGTGAAGAACAGTGGTTCTCTTGGAGCTTACTGTTTTGTTGGAGAGACTGACATTAAACATAAATAAGCATTTAATTATGGAGTGCTACACTATGAAAGGGAAGCTCAGAGAATATTCTGGGGTTGGGAGCTTGGTAGGTTTCCTGAGGAACATCTGTCTAGCCCTGATTGTGAGCTTAACTGTGAGCAGAGGGTGGAGGTTGGGCTGCCAAGCTGCTGTTTTCATGGGCCTACAGAGTCTTCTATACAGATATCTTAAGTCACTGGTTTTCAAGCTTGAGTGGTATCAGAATCATCTGGTAGGCTTGTTAAAACACAGATATGGACCTCCTCTCTAGAATTTCTGGTTCAGTAGGTCTGGGGTAGGGCCTGAACATTTGCTTTTCTGACAAGGTCTCCAGTCATGGTACTGCTCATGTTCTAAGGGTCATCTTTTGAGAACAACTGGGTTATAGGATGAGTCTGGCATGTCTCTATCCAAAATGGGGAGGCTTATTCCGAGGCAAGGTCCAGAAAGACTTCTGATCTTGGAGAAGGGGCATCTGCAAGGAACTTTGCAGACAATTAGTAGTTGCTGAAAATCACAGGGTAGGCATGGAAGGAACTGGAGATAATGACTTATTATTTTTTTCTGGACACATTCACAGACTTGAAATCTTGATCTAATCACTACTCTTGTTTTCCTCTTGAGAAGCAAAATACATTTGGCCTGAAATGTTAAAATTTTTGCTCCTTTTGAGTCAAACATAATTAGGTTTGAATTTTAGCTCTGCCACTTACGCATTGTGGAACTGCAGCAAATGGATAGATGGGGTGAACAGGAAGTGGTGGGGGGGCAGTAGTCTGGCCTCTGAGCCTGACTACTACTATGCTATTTCCTGCAGAAATAGCATCTTTTAAACAAGTTTTAAAGGTTGCTAACACCATGTCTGGCAATTAGAAGTTGCAGTGTGAAAGCAAGTGACTGATGCCTTCAGCCAACATGGACTTCACCCCTGCCTTTTCCCACTGAGGATAAGACTTGGCTAAGTCTAGACCTTGGTCATTTACTTAAAATTGTGAGTGGTAACTCTCTCTAGTTACTTAACCTGTAAAATGAGATTAGTAATACTTACTTTGTAGTAGTGTGGATACTGGAGAAGATTATGTATGTTGAGGCTTATTGTGCTGCTTGCAAGTGTGCTACGTCGCTTCAGTCGTGTCTGACTCTTTGTGATCCTATGGACCGTAGCTGCCAGACTCCTCTCTCCGTGGCAGGAATACCAGAGTGGGTTGCCATTTCCTTTTCCATGAGATCTTTCCAACCCAACCCAGGGATTGAACCCTCATCTCTTATGTCTCATGCAATGAGAGCCAAGTTCTTTAGCAGTGTTCTTTAACACTGCCCCCTGGGAAGTGTTGCTTGATATTCCATAAATATTAAATATTGCTGTTATTATCTTTAAAATGCCCTTCAAAGATAACACCTCCTCCCGTTCCTCCCCATTCTTCTCCATCCCACCACCTAAGTGCAAGCTGCTCTACCATTCTCGCTTTATGCAGCTCTGGTCTCAAGCGAGATAGTTTTGAAGAGTTAAACCTGATTTTCTCTTTGTTCGCCTCTTAAATAAAAGGTAGGTGTTTGCCAGAAGGAGTTTTTATAAAACTTTGGAAAATAGTACCTGTTTGAAGTCACTATTAGAGTGAAGTGGTTTGCTTTTTATTATTTTTGAGGCGTTTGCTTCTGGGTTCCTCCTACATACTTGGAAATTTACAAGTAATCTGTTAGGTTATTCAGAAACTTTTTATGGATGATGATTGTGTATTTATAAGAGAAGTCAAATTAAAAACAATTTTTTTCTTGATCTTTCCTTTTACTTCATTTTTGACTAAAGTAATTTTGGAGATCTATTGTTTTCAAGCATTTGTATGCCTAACATGAGGTAGTTTCAGCTTCCTTTTCTTATAGCAAAAATATTTTGATTGAATAGGTTAAAATATCAACTTATTCATATACTCAATTTTTTGCTTTTTGTTCAGTAAAAATATGCCAATTGAAATAATACTTCTTAAATTCATGTGATTTCTTATTCTAGTGTATAAACCAGTCTTCTATGAATCATGTGTTTTTTTTTTTTTTTGTCCTCCCATTTTTGATGCTTGAAAAAAAAAAACCTTTCTTTGGGACTACATTAACCTCACACTGTATTTATATTAAACAATA
>SJYC01065034.1:0-26784 GCA_006408675.1 Madoqua kirkii
CATATGATCCAGAAATTCCACTCCTGAGGATGTATCCAGGAAAGACAAACTCTAATTCAGAAAGATACATGTACCTCAATGTCCACAGCAGCACTGTTTACAATAGCCAAGACATGGAAGCAACCTGAATGCCCAGAGGAGGGGAGGGAGGGAGGGAGGGAAGGAGGGAGAGAGATAAGGTGTTGAGACAATGTCAGGTAGTGACAGTGCCATGAAGACTGATCCAGCAGGGTGGAGTGACCGGGTGGAGGTGGGGCTGGCTTGTGTGCTTTGTTAGGGAGTGCATCTCAGGGCCAGACGTGACTGTCTTAAGGGAGCAGCCACAAGGCTCCCCAGAGGAAACGTATCCTTGGCAGAGGAAGCAGCAAGTGCCAAACTCTTGAGGTAGAAACATGCCACGCCTATTGGAGGAAAACTTGGATGCATGTGAGGCTGGAGGGAAGAGTGCAAGGGGTGGGGGATGGGGGGTAGTGGAGAAGAGCCCGGAGAGATGGCTGGGGACCACAGCAGCAAGGGCCGCGTAGGGTTTTACTCTGGGTGAGATGAGCAGGTACAGGCTGTTTTTGACCAGAGTTGCAATCTGACTTGGGTTTTAGGAGGCTTTTGAGTGAAAAGAGACAGTGCATGAGCACAGGCAGAAGCTGAGACTGTTAGAGAATTATTGCAGGCATCCAAGCGAGACATGGTGGTGGCTTGATTTGGGAGGTAGAGGTGGAGTTGGCGAGAAATGATTGGATTTGTTAATCTCTTGAAGGTCCGGCTGAAAGGATGTGCTGATGAGCTCCAGGGTGTTTGGCCTGTATGCCTGGAAGAACAGAGCTGCCATTTGGGAGCACTATAATTTGTGGGCTCAACTAGGTGTCTGTGTGAAAGGCAGAGGTACGCTAATGGAGGTGGTTCCTTCAAATCACAGGGTGTGTGGAAATGCCTTATGACACCTGTTCAGAAAAGAATGTGGGTGGGATTATAAAAGATGTCCTCCCTTCCTCAGTGTGCATCCTTCGAAACCCTTATACACTTACAGCATTTCTTCTTAGCTATTTCCCACCCCTGATAAGATGTGCTCTTGGGAGAGGACTAGTCATTTGGTACTTCATGTGATTTTTATGTCAGTATGCTACCTTGCTGAAAATATATTTGCATTTAAACCTTACTTCAAACTCATGTGACACAGATTTCATCTCTTATGCTAACTTGAATCACTGATGGTGGTTGCCTTGAGAACTGTGCTGAGAAAATTTGTGAAGCTGGTTCTAGGCTCAGCAGGGAAGAGGAAACTTGATTATATTTTCCACTCCAGGGGCTAGGAGTGGCATCCCATACGTGCTCAGTATTTGATAGTCCAGCTTTGGCTGCCGCAGAAAGTACTGTTTTTTTTCCCACCTCTCCCCTTGTTTGTATTTTATTTAAAAAGTAGTTATTTATTTGGCTGACTCAGGTCTTAGTTGCAGCACGCAGGATCTTCATGGCATCAGTGCGGGATCTTTTTGTTTTGGTGTGCAGACTCTCCAGTTGTGACTTATGTGCTCCGTTGCTCTGCAGCATGAGGGATCTTAGTTCCCCGACCAGGGATAGAACCCACACCTCCTCCACTGCACGACAGATTCTTAACCACTGGACCACTAGGGAAATCCCTTTCCCCTTGCTTTTAGATGTCAACAAATATGCAGAGGAAATATTCTTCTTTTTTACTGTTTGAGCGCTTGCCTCTGAAATCATGCTAAGAAGACTGTTGGCCCAGAGATCAGATTTTGCTATCTAAAGGTCTTGAGTAACCTGATGTAAAACCCAAATACTCCAGAAGAGACAGGGCCTTTGTCTTAATGGGCAAGGCCTTTGCCAGATCAAAATTCATTTTTTTCTTCTCTAGCATTCCTCACTGCTAGATCTACTGCAATTAGTACTCCCTTATTAGCTGAATTGTTTCTCTCCCCTCCAGAAGGGCAGCCACAGGACAAGGACTTTGCTGTGCATTGTTCAGTGCTGTTTCCGCAGTGTTTAGAACTGTGGCTTGTATATAAGGAAGTATGTGCTGAGTGAAAAATGCTAAATGAATTGCCTGAGGAAGCTAAAGTTGTACTGTAGCCCAGAATTAAGGGTAAATGATTCCTAAGGTACCTGCATTTTTTTGAAAGTGGAGAGCTCCTGTTAGAATAATCATCACTATAGCTATGTGGTTTAATGAACATGTTGATAATTATAGTAGTAATAATAACTCTCCTTGAGCACATCTGTGTGCCTGACCCTGGGTTAAGTGCCCAATACTCATTATTTCCTTTGGGAAGTAGGCCCTCATTTGTTAGGTGAGGAGATTCAGACTTAGGTCAGACTTCGCCTAAGTCTGAATCACCCTTAAACAGGGTGGTTCCAAAGTTAAAAAGCAAATATGAAACTTTCTCCATATAGGAAATCTTGCTTTCCAGCTGATAAATAATGGTATCTGTCTAATAATAAATGGCTGCTTTTTGCCATTAAAACCCCCAAATTGTGCGAGTCTGGAAGGGCCTTTGGATTGTTTCATTGTTTTTTTTGTTTTTTGTTTTTTTTCCCTTGTGCTAATTTCTAGTATGAAAAAAGCTAACCTTCTCAGCTCAGATTCAGTTCAGTTCAGTCGCTCAATAGTGTCCAACTGAATGGTATGGACCTAACAGAAGCAGAAGATATTAAGAAGAGGTGGCAAGAATACACAGAAGAACTGTACAAAAAAGATTTTACAACCTGGATAATCACAATGGTGTGATCACTCACCTAGAGCCAGACATCCTGGAATGTGAAGTCAAGTGGGCCTTAGAAGGCATCACTACGAACAAAGCTAGTGGAGGTGATGGCATTCCAGTTGAGCTGCTTCAAATCCTGAAAGATGATGCTGTGGAAGTGCTGCACTCAATATGCCAGCACATTTGGAAAACTCAGCAGTGGCCACAGGACTGGAAAAGGGCAGTTTTCATTCCAATCCCAAAGAAAGGCAATACCAAAGAATGCTCAAACTACCTCACAATTGCACTCATCTCACATGCTAGTAAAGTAATGCTCAAAATTCTCCAAGCCAGGCTTCAGCAATACATAAATCATGAACTTCCAGATGTTCAAGCTGGTTTTAGAAAAGGCAGAGGAACCAGAGATTAAATTGCCAACATCAGCTGGATCATGAAAAAAGCAAGAGAGTTCCAGAAAAACATCTATTTCTGCTTCATTGACTATGCCAAGCCTTTGACTGTGTGGATCACAATAAACTGGAAAATTCTGAAAGAGATAGGAATACCAGCTCAGATTATCTTTCCTAAATATGTTGACAAGCTGCTTGTGAGGATCCCAAGTGAGTGTCAAGGTAGAGGAAAGCAGAGTTTCATCACTTTCATACCTAAACTCATGCTTTTGAGGAAAAAATGGTTGGTTGGTAGAGTAGGAGGAGCTGGAGTTAAGGGAAAGCAAACTCCACACTTTTTTGCTTTGCATCCAGGCTGTAGACCACTGTGATAGTTATTATTAAAATGTTTTTCTTCAAATTAACTCACTTCTGTTTACTTAAATTAATATATTCAAAGTAGATTTTGTGAACCCCCACTACAGATGGAAAACCAGCATCATTTGCCATAGAGTAATAGTATATTGATGCTCATATAGTAACAAGATGTAAGTATATTTGTGTTCAGTTGCTAAGTCTTATCTGACTCTTTGCGACCCCATGAACTGCAGCACGCCAGGCTTCCCTGTCCTTCACTATCTTCCAGTTTGCTCAGACTCATGTCCATTTAGTCAGCGATTCTGTCCAGCCATCTCATCCTCCACTGCCCCCTTCTCCTCAATAATAAAATATAAAGTAAAATATATAATGAAAATAAGGCAATGCTATTTCATGTTTTAAAATTAAAGAATAAGAATAATGAAATATAAATCTAATGTACATACTAGAAATTAGTTTTCCCTGTGGGTAGAGTGGAACTGTTTGTGATCAGTTACCAGTAGAGGGATATTTAACTCCTTGTCACTTAGAGAAAAAGGTGAAAAGATGTTTTTCCCCCAGCTTTAATGTTAATTAGGACAAAGAATGCTAACATACATGCATATAAAAGTACATATGGACTATGTGTGCGCTCAGTTACTGCTCAGTCGTATCTGACTCTTTGTGACCCCATGAACTGCAGCCTGCCAGGCTCCTCTGTCCATGAATCCAGATTTTCCAGGTTAAGAATACTGGGTTGCCATTTCCTTCTCCAGTACATATGGACACTATGTGTATATAAATATATTGCATTTATGTAAGATTTATTGTCCATATTAAAAATATGTAGTAACTTTTTAAAAATCAGACTGTAATTTAACTTTATAATAATCAGTGGTCTTTTGATTGTGGGGACCTGGGCAAGAGGCAGTAAGCTTAGTCATTAATTTCCATTTGCCGTGGGCCAGCAATGCTTAGCTGGGTCCTTCCTGTGGAAAGGAAGTTTAAGAAAATGCTGAAATCACAGCTTCTTTTTCCAGCTTGCTCTTCTCAAGCCCTCCAGTTCAAGCCTGAACTCTGCCATTGTAGAAAAGCATGACTTCCCTGAAATACAGCCTCCTAGCTCAATACTGTAGAGAGTAGAGCAGCCCAGGCTTCCTCCACAGGAAACCCAGACAAATGTGTATCCACAGCGCTTTAAGGCATGTCTGTGCCACCAGTGGGAGTCACTGTCCTGAACCCATCCCTCTCAGCTCTCTAGGGGGCCCAGCTTGACATTGCTCCGAGCAACCGTAATAAAGCGAATTGGCTCCATCTCGCCCAGCTGTGTCCCAGGGCTCTTGCCATTCTCCGGTAAGTTCAGATGCTCACAATTGGTTCTTAGGAACACTGACCTTAGTGCCCGTCCTCTGCAAAGGTGTAATTTGGGAGGAATCTTTGTTAGATTATGGCAGGATCTTTGTGCTTCTGTCTCACAATCAATTAGAGATTTCTGCAAAGCGGAGGCATTATTATTATCACAGGCAGATGGTGAAATGTTACTCCATCCTTCTGTGCCTGCTTTAACTTCCTTGTGCAACATCATTTAGGGGGTTTCTTTACAAATTGCAGTTTATTTGGAAAAGATTTAAAGCCCTGAGGGTTTGGCAAGAAACTCTTGCTTATGAGCGCATCTACTTTGTCTGTCAGTAGCAAAAAGGGCACCCCTGATTAATACTGACTGTGCCCTGCAAGTCAGGTAGACAGCAGCAGCAGAGGCCTTTGATTCTTAATGCTGTTCTGGGGGTAAGGAGAGCTTAGTGGGTCAGATACTTGCAGCTCCAGGAAGAAGGTTAAACGGCATTGAGCCAAGGATGGAAAACTGTCTTGTGGTGGGCTTCCTTGTGAAATGAGATAGAGAGCTTATTACCCAGAATTCCAGGGAAATGCTTCAAGAGAGAAAAGGGCATTCAGACCAAGCTCTGCCTTGCAGGAGTTATACCCTGAAGAGAGGGGATGGGTGTCATAAAGACAGTAAACGTGTGGCCAGTTGGAAGCATCTTGGCCCTGAGGACAGCTGGGGGTGGAGTGGGGTAGAACAAGGGACCAGGTGCTTTTGTTTTTTAAGCAACTGCTTGAAGGAAGGGGAAACAGATGGATAAGGAAGGAATTTAGGCTGTTTTTCTGTGTAATGTACTGGCAAATTCCTAGAATCATTCTTCATGGATATTGTTGGGCAGAGGCAGGCTTCAAGGCAGCCCCGGTTTATTCAGGTTCAGTTCAGTTCAGTACTCAATCATGACCGACTCTTTGCGATCTCATGGGCTGCAGCATGCCAGGCCTCCCTATCTATCACCAACTCCCGGAGTTCACTCAAACTCATGTGCACAGAGTCGGTGATGCCATCCAACCATCTCATCCTCTGTTGTCCCCTTCTCCTCCTACCTTCAATCTTTCCCAGCATCAGGATCTTTTCCAAGGAGTCAGTTCTTCACATCAGGTGGCCAAGATATTGGAGTTTCAGCTTTAGTATCAGTCCTTCCAATGAACATCCCAGGCTGATCTCCTTTAGAATGGACTGGTTGGATCTCCTTGCAGTCCAAGGGACTCTCAAGAGTCTTCTCCAACACTACAGTTCAAAAGCATCAATTCTTCAGCCCTCAGCTTTCTTTATAGTCCAACTCTCACATCCATACATGACTCCTGGAAAAACCATAGCCTTGACTAGATGGACCTTTGCTGGCAAAGTAACGTCTCTGCTTTTAATATGCTGTCTATGTTGGTCTTAACTTTTCTTCCAAGGAGCAAGTGTCTTTTAATTTCATGGCTGCAGTCACCATCTGCAGTGATTTTGGAGCCCCCCAAAATAAAGTCTGTCCCTGTTTCCTTTGTTTCTCCATCTATTTGCCATGAAGTGATGAAACCAGATGCTATGATCTTAGTTTTCTGAATGTTGAGCTTTAAGCCAACTTTTCCACTCTCCTCTTTCATTTCCATCAAAAGGCTCTTTAGTTCTTTTTCACTTTCTACCATAAGGGTGGTGTCATCTGCATATATGAGGTTATTGATATTTCTCCCAGCAATCTTGATTCCAGCTTGTGCTTCATCCAACCCGGCATTTCTCATGATGTACTCTGCATAGAAGTTAAATAAGCAGGGTGACAATATACAGCCTTGACATACTCCTTTCCCTGTTTGACACTAATCTGTTCCATGTCCAGTTCTAACTGTTGCTTCCTGACCTGCATACAGATTTCTCAAGAGGCATGTCAGGTGGTCTGGTATTCCATTTGTTTCAGAATTTTCCAGAGTTTGTTGTGGTCCACACAGTCAAAGGTTTGTCATTATTCAGATTAGCCAGACATAAAGTCTTTTATGCTAGGTACCCAGAGGAATGAAGGATATAGATAAAAGTTCTTGTGGAGTGTGTATTCTATATGTATATGAGTCAAGCTTAGAATTATCCCAGAACAATGAAAAACCAAGTAGGTCATTGTATTTATGGAAATCCCAGGAGAGTTTGTGAACACTTATCAGAGGGAGGACGTTTGAATACAGCTTTCAGTTGTAAAAAGAACTTTTGTGATCTTATGTGGTCAGATTCATAGCTACTTCTCCTGTTCCCTTTCTGATGCTGTATAGATATTGTTATAGAGAGAGTGCATCCAAATCAGTGACTCCTCTGGCTGGGCTGGAAGTAAATGGATGATATAATGAGAGAATTGCTGTGATCTTCCTGATACCGTACATTATATGGAGTCAGAGAAGGCTCAAGCCATCTACTATCATCTGGGCATGGAACAGTTTATGCAAAAACCATCATTATGAAGCTCATTCTTAGCGAGCATGTACTATGTGCTGGGTGGTATGCCAAGTTCATGGGATTGTCTCATTTTGTTCTTTACAAGGTACTTTTTAGGCAGACACTACTGGGAAGATACCTTGGAGGAGGGAATGGCAACCCAGACCTGTATTCTTACCTGGAGAATCCCCATTGACAGAGGAGCCTGGTAGACTGCAGGTTATAGGATTGTGGAAGAGTCGGATGTGACTGAAGTGACTTAGTACAGACACAGGAGCGTCCTAATTTCATAGGTGAGATTTGTCATAGTTTAGTCATTTTCTAAGATTGTAAAGCAGTAACTGGCAGAGGCAGAATTCAAACTCCCACATCTGAGTTCTTAAACTCCAAGGTACTCTTTCACAGTATAATGATGTCTTCAGAAATTCTAGGTATTACTTTCTGTAAAAAAATGTACACCCTCTAACCCAGTGGTTTTAAACCAGTTTTAGAGCCTCTTCAGATAAAAGCACACACACATAATGCTTTTCAAAATTTCAGAGTTTTTGAGGATTCCAGTCAAGTCTGACTATTGATATCTTTATAATATGAAACTGAGTCTTGCTGAGGTTAACAAAGCCTTCCAAGTATTTCCAAGGTAGCTGAGCCAGACTTCCAACCTAGCTGTTGCCTACCATGTAACAAGTATAGTAGTTACTATTTCTTGTTAAGTACCTAGCAATTGTGGGCTTCCCTAGTGGCTTAGTGATAGAGAATCCATCTGCTAATGAGGGAGTCCTGGTTTGATCCCTGCGTTGGGAAGATCTCCTGCAGAAAGAGTTGGCAACCCACTCCAGCATTATTGCCTGGAGAATTCCGTGGACAGAGGAGCCTGTCAGGGCGTCCAACACAACTTAGTGACTAAACAACAACAAGCCTAACAATTAGGATTGCTAGTCAGTGCACACATACATTGGTCTAATCCTATTGGTTAAATAGTGAATATCCATAATGGGTTGGTCAAGGGTGAATATCATAACTACTCACAACCATTTGAAGTAAGTGGTTTTATGCCTGTTTTACTAATGAGAATCCTGAGATTCTGAGCACTTAAAAGTTTATGTGGGGCAGAAGCTCAGTTCATCTAGTTTTAAATCTGCTACTCTGATCCATTCTCCTGTCCTTGCACTGAATGTACCTTCCCTTGCAAATCCTTTCCAGAGTCTTCATTAGATCACATTGCTTCTCATTTTCCTTCTCTCTCTTAGTTTTCAACCTTGGCATTACTGGCAGTTTCTTTTGGATAGTTCTATTGTGGGGGCCACTTCATGGGAAATAGATGGGGAAACAGTGGAAACAGTGTCAGACTTTATTTTGGGGGGCTCCAAAATCACTGCAGATGGTGACTGCAGCCATTAAATTTAAAGATGCTTACTCCTTGGAAGGAAAGTTAAGACCTATCTAGATAGCATATTGAAAAGCAGAGATATTATTACTTTGTCAACAAAGGTCCGTCTAGTCAAGGCTATGGTTTTTCCTGTGGTCATGTATGGATGTGAGAGTTGGACTGTGTAGCAATTGTGGGCTTCCCTAGTGGCTTAGTGATAGAGAATCCATCTGCTAATGAGGGAGTCCTGGTTTGATCCCTGCGTTGGGAAGATCTCCTGCAGAAAGAGTTGGCAACCCACTCCAGCATTATTGCCTGGAGAATTCCGTGGACAGAGGAGCCTGTCAGGGCGTCCAACACAACTTAGTGACTAAACAACAACAAGCCTAACAATTAGGATTGCTAGTCAGTGCACACATACATTGGTCTAATCCTATTGGTTAAATAGTGAATATCCATAATGGGTTGGTCAAGGGTGAATATCATAACTACTCACAACCATTTGAAGTAAGTGGTTTTATGCCTGTTTTACTAATGAGAATCCTGAGATTCTGAGCACTTAAAAGTTTATGTGGGGCAGAAGCTCAGTTCATCTAGTTTTAAATCTGCTACTCTGATCCATTCTCCTGTCCTTGCACTGAATGTACCTTCCCTTGCAAATCCTTTCCAGAGTCTTCATTAGATCACATTGCTTCTCATTTTCCTTCTCTCTCTTAGTTTTCAACCTTGGCATTACTGGCAGTTTCTTTTGGATAGTTCTATTGTGGGGGCCACTTCATGGGAAATAGATGGGGAAACAGTGGAAACAGTGTCAGACTTTATTTTGGGGGGCTCCAAAATCACTGCAGATGGTGACTGCAGCCATTAAATTTAAAGATGCTTACTCCTTGGAAGGAAAGTTAAGACCTATCTAGATAGCATATTGAAAAGCAGAGATATTATTACTTTGTCAACAAAGGTCCGTCTAGTCAAGGCTATGGTTTTTCCTGTGGTCATGTATGGATGTGAGAGTTGGACTGTGAAGAAAGCTGAACGCCAAAGAATTGATAGTTTTGAACTGTGGTGTTGGAAAAGACTCCTGAGAGCCCCTTGGACTGCAAGGAGATCCAACCAGTCCATCCTAAAGGAGATCAGTCCTGGGTGTTCATTGGAAGGACTGATACTGAAGCTGAAACTCCAGTACTTTGGCCACCTCATGCGAAGAGTTGACTCATTGCAGAAGACCCTGATGTTGGGAGGGACTGGAAGCAGGCGGAGAAGGGGACGACCGAGGATGAGATGGCTGGATGGTGTCACCAACTCGATGGACATGAGTTTGGGTGAACTCCAGGAGTTGGTGATGGACAGGGAGGCCTGTGATTCATGGGCTGAGTGACTGAACTGAACTGATTGTGGGGGTCTATCCTGTGCGTTCTAGAATTCTTAGCTTTATATTTGGACTCTACATATTAGATGCCAGAAGAACCCCCTAATCCCTAACCCCCAGGTTGTGACAGCCATAGATGCATCCAGCATTGTCCACTGTCCTCTGGGGGAGTAAAACCACTGTCTACTGGGTACTGTTTATCTCTCTCTTCTCCCCGTGCTCTGTACATATAAATATTAACATGTATCCCTGCTAGTTTGCAATGTGCCTGGTAAAGTGTCAGGCACCTTCCATACATTATCTCATTAAGTCTTCAAAACATCCCATTATCTTTAAATTTTTTCCTATAGATTAGTAAATCACCTGGATTCACATAGGTGCTGAGGGTGAAGTGGGGATTTTTCTCAGCTCCGTGTGCCTCCAGAGCCCCGAACTTCATAAGAAGTGTTTTCACTAAACTACTTCGTTGTTTGGAGCTCCAAATTAATCAGACTCTGAATATATTTGTTGTTTTGGATTTGTTCAGCTAGTAAGCTGGAAGAAAATTTAAATGGGATTGTAGGTCATGTATTTCTTTACTGTTTATTATTATTTTTACTACATCACTGCTTTTTATTGTTAATCCTTTTTCACTAAAATACCATCATCAACACAAATATCAAAACAAAATCTTGCTTCTGAGTCTAATTTCTTAGCATAAATCTCACCTTTTCTTGTTGTTTAGTTGCTAACTCATGTCCAACTCTTTGAGATCCCATGAACTATAGCCCACCAGACTCCTTTGTCCAAAGAGTTTCCCAGGCAAGGATACTGGAGTGGGTTGCCATTTCCTTCTCCAGGGGATCTTCCCAACCCAGGGATCGAACATTCATCTCCTGCATTGGCAGATGGATTCCTTACCACAGATCCACCAAGGAAACCCAGATGTCACCTTACTAAACATAAAAAATAAAATTCTTAAATAAAATTTCTTTGTAGGTGAACTACTACTTTTCTGAGTCATCTTCAGATGTTTTTTAATGGGTGCTTTTTGTGCCTTTTCATAGGATAAGTCACTGATTGCTAAATGCTTAACAGGTTAGTTAAGATTCTTTGGTGACAAGCAACACAAATTGTCCTGCCTAACTTTATCAAAATAGAAAAGAAATTAACTCCATGTGTGCATAATTGCTCACATGGAGTAATACAAATTAACCATATTACAAACAGTGAATTTCCTGAGAATTTGAATAGGAAAGTTTTCAATAAAATAATTTTTTTTCTAACAAGTAGGGACATGTGTACTTGAGTGCTCTGGTGCATTGTTATTTTCCTTAAAATGAGCTTCAGCAACTAACATATATTAAAACAGGCTGGTAAAAGGAGGAGGCTGTGCAGCCTTAAGTGAGCTTAATGAAGCAGGTTCTTGGGATAAGGTAGGCATCTGGTATGTGTAGCTGCCGAGAATCCATATCCTCCTTCTTTGAACTATGACATGTGGAATTTCCCCTGGGGAATAGCCTCCTCCCAAGGTGTACAATCGGAGAAGGCGATGGCACCCCACTCCAGTACTCTTGCCTGGAAAATCCCATGGACGGAGGAGCCTGGTAGGCTGCAGTCCATGGGGTCGCGAAGAGTCAGATACGACTGAGCAACTTCACTTTCACTTTTCACTTTCATGCATTGGAGAGGGAAATGGTAACCCACTCCAGTGTTCTTGCCTGGAGAATCACAGGGACGGGGGAGCCTGGTGGGCTGCCATCTATGGGGTCACACAGAGTCGGACATGACTGAAGCGACTTAGCAGCAACAGCAGCAGCAAGGTATACACTATTAATGGGGTTGTCAGGCAAACACCTTATTCTCCTCTGACCAAGAGGTGGTCATGTGACCAGAGCAGGTCTCTGTTTTGAATATATTGATCCCAGGATATAAAATGTTTGTTGCAACTGATTCTTCCTGATAGTAGTTGCCTGAAGAACTAACTAACCATTAGTTTGTGGGATCCTGGTTCCTGTTGCTTCTAACTTTCATTTAGTTTTCCTTTGAATTTTAGGAGCAGTTATGCACAGATGGAGTAAATATCTTTTCTATTTTGCTAATAGGTATACACTATAATGGGGTTGTCAGGCAAACACCTTATTCTCCTCTGACCAAGAGGTGGTCATGTGACCAGAGCAGGTCTCTGTTTTGAATATATTGATCCCAGGATATAAAATGTTTGTTGCAACTGATTCTTCCTGATAGTAGTTGCCTGAAGAACTAACTAACCATTAGTTTGTGGGATCCTGGTTCCTGTTGCTTCTAACTTTCATTTAGTTTTCCTTTGAATTTTAGGAGCAGTTATGCACAGATGGAGTAAATATCTTTTCTATTTTGCTAAAGTTGTACAGGGTAATTTGTGTTACCTGTCACCGAAGAATCTTAACTAATCTGTTGATTTGATGATGGTGAGGACTCTGAGTCAAAGGAGAAGAAGGAGGGAGTTGTGGCTATCTAATTTAATTTTATGAGGTAGATATTGACACATGCTTCCATTTTACAGATGAGGAAAATGAGATTTGGAAAGGTTACATTGTCTTGCCAAAGGTTACATAAGTGGCAAAGCCAGAATTTGAACCCAAGTATGATTTGAGAATCCAAACTCCTAACCACTACACTAATTGAAATGTAAAGAGAAAACACTGAAAGCATACATTCCTTTTAGGTCCATTTTTTACTTAATAAGTAATTTTTTAATCCCAAGAGGAGACCATTTCTTTTCTGTGTGTTCCATGATGCAAAACAAGCTGCAAAACATAAATGCTTTCCCCCCACCTTGCCTTCATGTGGCATATTAGAATAATTATTGTTCGTTAAGAGATGTGAATGAAATGTCTTTATCAGCCAGTGAGTTAAATGGAATTTCTGTTTTAAACCACAGATAATAATGCTGCCTTGACAGATTGTGAGTGACAGAAAGAAGTGTTTTCAGCAGGATACGTTGCAAGAGAAAGCATAAATAGCAGAAACAAAAAGCTCTTGGGTTTAGTATGGAGTGATGTCATCCATGTATTTTAACTCATTTGGTTCCTGACAATAAAATAACTTGGTACCATCACATTTTTCCCCCTGTTGATTTAAGTTGAGTGACCAAAGAAAGGAGGGAGGGAGAAAGAAATACCCGAAGAGGAATCATTGTTGCTGATGGTAGATACCAATAGTAGTGGGCTTCAAATCTTATTTACTTTTTAAAAAATCATTACATTGTTCTTACATGTAATTCTAAATATTTGTTATCCTCTTCCCTCTTACGATTGTTGTTGCCTGTATCCATTCAGTCTACACGTCTGTGTCTGTGGCATATTATGTGCATAACCCCTTTAGGTACTATGAGCCTAGATCTACTCCTTGATTTAATCCTTATGTGTAGTGGATGGATAAGATAGCCACATTTCGACACTGCAGAGTAGGCGGTGGTCAGTGCCATTGGAGAACCAGAAACAGACTTGATGCTGGAAGTGAGGGGAAGCACTGAAAGCTTCCAGCTGAGAGGGTGAGGTAGCTCTCCAGGAAGTTCTGGGGCTCAGAGAAAGAGAAGCATGGAAAACAGGTAGAAAGTGGGGAGAGTTCCCTGGTGGCTAGTGATTAGGATTATGGGCTTTCACTGCCAGGGCCTGGTTGGGGAACTCATACACGGCAAGCTGCTCAGTGCTTTTAGGCAAAAGACGAACAAAAAACCTTCAGACCGAAAAAAGAATGATAATAGAAAAAGAAAAGAAAGTAGGGAAGGTATTCCTGATGGATGGAGTAGCTTGAGTCAAAGAGCAGAGTATGAATGTGTCCCTCACTGTTGACTTATTTTATTGACTTTAGGCGGTCACATAGGGTATTTATATGGTGGTGCTCCAGTGCCATTTCATGGGACCTCTGGTATCTTCTCTGTATGTAGCACAATGAATTGTGTTTTATTCTGCAGTTATGTGTTTCGTCTCATTTGGTGAATGTGTGAGTGTGGGTGTGAGATTCAAATGGCCTTTATTTCCTTGAAAATGATGCAGAAAATGATAATTTTGTTCTGTTTTCATGCCCTGATTGGCCAAATAGAAATCAGATGACTCAGACTATCTGTGTTTTTAATGAAGCTTTTCAGCAGTGTTAAAGACAAAGTCTAAAAAAAGAGTCTGGCAAATATCTATTAAAGGAAGAAAGAAAGGGAATAGCAATAAATATTCATAAAGTGTTTACCATGTGGCAGAACCATGATAAGCCTTTTACGGTTGTTGACTCACAACAGTCTGAAGAAGTTGTAGATCAAACTACAATCCTCACTTTACATGAAGGAATCGAGGCTCCAAAGTTAAAATAACCTTCAAAGGTTTATACACCTCGTAAATCAGTGAGCTAGGGAACGCACCCAGTAGTCAGACCCAAGAGCCTTTCTCGCCACACTGTCTGCCTTTCTGTAGCAAGTTCTGTGTTTAAGCCCTAGTCATTTTGTGTATTTATTTGTGTCTGTGCTGGGTCTTCATTGCTTCTGTCATCAGGCTTTCTCTAGTTGTAGTGAGCTGGGGGCTACTCTCTAGTTTTCGGTACTTGGGCTGCTCATTGCCGTGGCTTCCTTGTGGCTTAGTCATTCTGTGGCCTGTGAAATCTTCCTGGACTGTGGATCAAACCTGTGTCCCTGCATAGGTAAGCAGATTCCCAACCACTGGATCTCCACAGAAGTCCCCTTGCAAGTTCTGTGTCAGCCAGCCCTGAATAAAATTTTAATGAGGTGGATGAATGTAGAGCCTGTTATAGAGAGTGAAGTAAGTCAGAAAGATAAAGACAGATACCATATGTTAATGCATATATATAGAATCTACACACACACACCCCTATATATATATATATGTATTGATGATCCTACATGCTGGGCAGCAAAGGAGACACAGATGTTTTGGACACAGTGGCTAGAGGAGAGGGTGGGATGATTTGAAAGAATAGCACTGAAACGTATATATTATCATATGTAAAATAGATAGCCAGTGGGAATTTGATGTATGACACAGGGAACCGAAAGCCAGTGCTCTGTGACAACCTAGACGGGTGGGATGGGGAGGGAGGTGAGAGGGGGTTTCAAGAGAGAGGAAGGAAAGTGAAGTGAAAGTCACTCAGTCGTGTCCAACTCTTTGCAACCCCATGGACTGTACAGTCCATGGAATTCTCCAGGCCAGAATACTGGAGTGAGTAGCCTTTCCCTTCTCCAAGGGATCTTCCCAACCCAGGGATCAAACCCAGGACTCCGGCTTTGCTGGCGGATTCTTTACCAGCTGAGCCACAAGGGAAGCTCCCAAGAGAAGGGGGACATATGTGTACCTAATGCTGATTCATGTTGATGTGTGGCAGAAACCATCACAAGATTGTAAAGTAATTATCCAAAATAATAATAATAATAAAGCTATCTGCGAGCTCTCAGTTCAATAAGCATTCCCCAAAGAAAATAATAATGAAATAGTGATTTGGGGGCAAATACTTTGATGCCAATTATATTACACATGGGAATCATCACCCTATCTCCATCCCAGTCTAGGTTTTTTCTAGTTTTTTCATCCCAGTGTTGTTGATATTCCCCAATTTCATGACTTGCAACCAGTGCTGACATTTATAATACATTTCAGCTCTTTCTGTACTATCCAAACCTGCAATTTCCTTGATGTTTTCCCTGCAGGTAAAGCAGGATAAGGCTCCCTTTTGGTGTAGAATGCATCCATTATATATTGCAGTTCTTTCTCAGCCTTTTGGGTGGCTAACTTTTGGTGTTAGAGGAATAGAGAGGAATTTTGAAGTCAGGGATTTTTTTTTTTAATGATTTTGGGTGACTGCAAAATATCAAACTCTTCATGGCATCGAATGAATATCTTCTCTTCTCTTGCAAGTTTCCTTTGATGGCTCCTATGGAATAGAATTTCCAATATATTTTCTCCCAAATTTTGTTGACTGGCACTATGACATTTCTTTAAAGTGTACCTTTACACTTTTAAAATTCCACAAAGGCTTGTCATCATAGGAAGCAAGGGACTCAGCTTTGATCTCAAAATTAACTCTACAAGGTAGCATGTTGTTATTCTATTTAGAAGACTTGAAAGCAGATCCAACAATTCAATTATATTTAATTTGTAATTAACTCCCTCCTAAGCAGCTAATGGTGCATAACTTGGACACTACTGTTCTGGACGGGCAAGGAGAAGAATAAAATGGCTTATTTTAGAGAAAGCTTATCTTAGATAGGGTACCTGCAGTTGTAGTAGTACTTCTTGGGATGACTTTCTGGCTCCAAAACAAAACTCTTCTTTAAAGGGTGTCTGGTGACATACAGAGGTAGGCTTCTGGCAGCTGAGACTGTGATGTTTGACCCCGATATATGGGAAAGAGATGATTGGTCTCAGAGTAGGCATCTGACCTGGTTATGCCAATCAGATTCTCTCTTCTGAGAATTTGGAATTTTGAACTGAGAGCAAAATATAGGTTTTGATGCTATTTCAGTCTCTTAAATGGCAATGCTCTGGAGAGAGGTCTTTAAGTTCCTGCCTCCCATTTCTCTTGAGCTACCTTGAACCCTGTTCTTCAGAAAACTTGGTTATTTAATTCTTCCTTCAATTTTGTGAGCTACTGCAGCATTTTTCCAAGAAGCTCCTCTTATTTTTGAGTAGACGTTAGGGTTCGTCTAGTTTTCTTGCCACCAATGTTAATGACAATACAGAAATCAAAGAAATTAATTCTTTACTAAATTTGTTAATGCAGGTGATGTCTACTTGGTGGCAATTATTATAGTTTTTAATTATGTGTGTGTTTGATGGGAAATTAGTATTTTACCATATGCTATAGTGCCTTATTGTTTTCATCATCATTATCATCATGAGCATCATGACAACACTTGTTTATACAGAACTCTCTACTCAACCAAAAATTAAGCATTTTGCACACAAAAATAGCATTTACTATTTTGTAAATGTAATTACATGTACATGTAAATGTAATTACATGGTCATGTATGGATGGATGTGAGAGTTGGACCGTGAAGAAAGCTGAGCACCAAAGAATTGATGCTTTTGAACTGTGGTGTTGGAGAAGACTCTTGAGAGTCCCTTGGACTGCAAGGAGATCCATCCAGTCCATTCTGAAGGAGATCAGCCCCGGGTTTTCTTTGGAAGGAATGATGCTAAAACTGAAACTCCAATACTTTGGCCACCTCATGCGAAGAGTTGACTCACTGGAAAAGACTCTGATGCTGGGAGGGATTGGAGGCAGGAGGAAAAGGAGACAACAGAGGATGAGATGGCTGGATGGCATCACTGGCTCGATGGACGTGAGTCTGAGTGAACTCTGGAAATTGGTGATGGACAAGGAGGCCTGGGGTGCTGCAATTCACGTGTCGCAGAGTCGGACACGACTGAGCAACTGAACTGAACTTAACTGATGTGATTACAATAATACTGTTAAATGGATACTATCATTGTCCTGTTTCATACTTTGGGAAGCTGAGGCAGAGAGCATTGCTTGAAGTCATGCTTCTGGAAAGAGATGGAGAAATGATTTCAGTCTAGATTTGTCATGCTTCAAAGAAAGATGATATTCTTAACTTTTACACTATAGTGTAAAAATGTAATTCTGCCCAAAGATGTTATATTCCCTGGTTTATTGTTTTTTTTTTTTATGTTGAATATGGAAATGGGATAATTCTGCAGTTTTGGAAAGCTAATACTCTATTTTAGTTGGCTTAATTATACTATCCCTTCTTTTTTGTAGGTTATCTTGTTTGATGAGGCCAGGGATTAGGCAGTCAGGGTACAAGATTAGATAAATTGTCCTGAGAAGACCTCTTTGAGGAGGTGACATTGGAACTGAGACAGAATGATAAAAATAAGGCAGCTATGCAAAGATCAGAGACAGACTGTTCCAGGAAATGGGAAGAACAAATACACAGGTATTGATTTGGGAATGAACATAGTAAGGTTAGAGGAAAACAACGTCTGGAGAGGAGAGGAGTGAACAGAGAAATCAGTGATAAGAGATGATGGAGAGGAAGGCTAGAACTGAATCATTTAGGATCTTATAGGCCATAATAAGGAATATGGATTTTATTATAAACACAATTGGCTAGCCATTAGGAAATTTAGAGGAGAGGAACAATATGATATAGTGGATTTCTCCTTCTGGGAATGATAGAGGAGCCAGGAACCGTCCTATAGAACATACAGAAGGCTAGGCGAAATGAAGAGAAAATACTTATTTAAAGGCATTGATGAGCTGCTAAGGTATCCAGGACTTGAGGGGCCAAAATATACTGCAGAAAGGAAGTATAATGCAGTGACCTCACTAGTCTCACTCTTTCTTTCTGAAGCATTTGTGGATTTGTAAATGGTAAAGTTATAAGAGGCTAAAAGACCTAATAGAAAACCCCCGCTAAGAAATAGGGAAGTTGAGCAGAGGTTTTGGCAGTCCTAAGGATATACAAATCCAAAACAATGTAATAGAAGACTCAGCAGTATATAAAAAAGGTATTATGGTATGACAAAGCTGTATTTATTACAGGAATGAGAGGTTCGGTAACATTAAAATGTCAAATAATACTAACAAGGAAAAACCATATGATCATCTTAATAGAAATTCAACATCTAATCTTGACAAAAACTTTTCGCAAATTCAGAATATAAGTAAACATCCTTAAAGGAAGAATATTTAGAAAACACGGAGCAAGCATCATCAGGTTTAAGTGAAATATTGAGATTCTTATTCTGTAATTAGGTATGAATTAAGGGTGATAACACCGCTTCTGCTCAGTCTGATACAGGAGGTCCAAGTGAATGCTGTGAGACTAGGAAAAGAAATAAAATATATAAGGATGAGAAACAAAGCAATAAGATTATATAATTTGCAGAAGATATAATTATATAGTATAAATTTAACAGAAGAATTTAGCAAGCTTGCTGGATACAAAGTCATATGAAAAAACTATTATATATTTGTATATCTGCAAAAAGGAATTATAGAATGAAATTTTTAAAAGATACTATTTTAAATCAATTCAGCAACATATAAAGAGGACTATAAACTATGACTTAGTGGTAAGAATATATGGGTTGAATGGTGTCCCCCTAAAAGATATTTGGAATCCTAACCCCATTGCCTTAGAATGTGACCTTCATGGAGACAAGATCCTTGCAGATGTAAGTAGTTAAGAATACCCTAGTGGAACAGGATGGGCCCTGGTGTTCTTATAAGAAGAGAAGAGACACAGATAAACGGATGCCTTAGAGGAGACTGTGATGACAGAGGCCGAGGTTAAAGTGATGGAATTACAAGCTAAGAAATGCCAAGGATTGATGGCCTGTACCAGAAGCTAGGAGGAGGCAGAAAGGATTCTACCCAGAGTCTTGGAAGCAGCATGACCCTATTGACCTCTCACCTCTAGAACTGTAAGATAGTACATTCTTTCGTTTAAGTCACTCGGTTTGAGGTATTTTGTTATAGCAGCCCTAGGAAGCTAATATAGGGAGGATGGAAAGGACACGCATAAGAATGACTACCTGTTTTCAGCAGCTGAATGGATGAACTGACCAAATTGAACTTTATGTGGCTCATCAAGGCAGATTTTGAACTTTTAATTATGGATACGATGATGCGTTCAGCAGACAGTAGAACATAATGCATCAAGGATTCTGCATCTTAAAAAAGCGTTTTGTTTCTCATTCTGCATTCAGCCAGGAATTCACCTAAATCTCCTTGTGCAGTCAGGAGTATATCTTCTTCTTAAAGCCTTTTGGAGAAGGGATCACAGCCTCCCTTAGAATTATTTGGAAGGACAGCAGCAGGAGGAACAGGTTGGTGTGAGTAGTTAACTTGTCCTTTCTTGTTTTTTCCAACTTGTGGAGCACAGCTGGAAGTGAAACCCTGGAGACAACAGCTTCTCTGTTTTATTATGCTTCAGGAAACCTGAACAAGGAAGCAGGGTTACTGAAAATTAGCTGCATTTCCTTTTCTGCTTCTCAGTCCTGGTACAGGAGATTTGCTAGGGCCTGGACTCTTTTAATCTTTCCAGGGGCAGTGGGAGATGGTTCTCTGTCAAAGGCTTCTTTCCAGGCTGCCATGAAATGAAGAGGAAGCAAAGTCCAGCTGAGTTTAGGTCTCTGCTCTTTCTCTTTTTTGTAGTAGCCTTTTTACAAGACTGGCCGTCTTCCTGCTTTCTGCAGATTTCATCCAGTGGCCTGCATGTGAATTCGAACAAACTTTCTCATTGTTTTTCTTCCTGCTGTAACAGCCAGGAATGTTTGCCCATTGGTGGGACATGCCCCACTAATCCATCACTTTGAAAGCTGTCAGGGTTCTCTGTTGGCTCCAGAAGAGAAATAATTGAAACTTAATCAAGCACCTTAAATATTCAATATGATTAGAGGAAAAATGAATGGATTCTGTAAACTTGCATTGATACTAAATTCTACTTGCAGTTAGTCTTGACATAAATTTTCAGAAAATTATATGTAAATGTACTCATTAGTGTACTATAATATTGAACATCTATTTTGTCTCTGGGCAATTTTTCTTTTCTTAGTACAAAAGCTATTACTACTGTTATTAAAAACAGTAATTGATTTTCCATTTTTTAAAAACTTTTTTTTTCCTCTAGTTCCATTTCCTCTCCGTATCTTTGCCATGCATTCCAATAATATTTTCCTAAGGCTTGCGAAAGAGTTACATTATGCTCTAATAATTCTGAGGACAAAGGGGAGAAAGGGCAGTGTGGTGTTACTGGAGAAGCTATTTTAAACTGGAATGGGCCCAGAAAACTAACCTCAGAATGGTACATTGAATGGCTTTATGCCAGGGATTTGATTATATTCTGTGTTGTTTCATTTGAACATTGTAGATCTTATTTTATAATTAAATATTTTATAAAGCCCTAACTAAATAGCGTTGGAGTCAAAATACAGTTTTATTAGAAGGCTCTAAAAATTACAAATCAGCCATATAGGTTAGTTGTAACATGAATGCTCCACGTGTTCTCACAAATGTATGTTTGAGTTTAATTCTGGTATAAATTTATTTCAGAAAAAAAAAGAGAAATACTTTAAAGGTTTTCGTGATAATTTTAATTAAAAATTTTATTTATTTCATGTGATTACTTACTGATGTACAGAACATGTTCCATCCTCAAATGTAAGCTCTTTTTTGGGGAGGGGGAGAATTAAAAATACTTCAAATATTTAAATTTGATTTTGCAAGGTGACTGTGCAATTTTGTTAATGTAAATATGCTATTACATATCCTGAAGGGGAAGTGAATGAATCTCTATGTGCAATTATGTGATTCCAATTTAAAAAATATTTTCAGGGCTCAGCTGAAGACAAAATAATTCTGATAGTCTGGGTTTGTGAGTGTGTGTACATGTCTTTAATAATGCATCTTTCATACTATCAAATAAATCGGATAGGCACAGGAGATTTAGAAATCATATACTGTAACAAAATGAGGAGATTTAGATTCTTTTGCATGTTCCTATTTTCAGTGTTTATTGTGAAACTCAAATTGGCAGTCTTTGTGATTCATGATGTCCATCAGGCAAAGCTCTTTGCTGAATGGCTTTCTTTTGCTAGTTCATATTCCATCCTGTGGCAGGTAAACAGGCTGGTGTCTAAATTTATTTAAAGTTGTTTACAAAAAGCCAGAAACACGGTGGTGTTCTCAATGTGAGGTTGATTGTGTAGTTTGGATTTATGGCTTTGGCAAACACATCCGGCTGTTTATACTATTATTTATTTAGTAAGCTCTTTCTTCAGTCCCTGAGGCAGTATGTTGGTTAAGATCAAGGTGGGAAAGCCTCAGCCATCAGCCTCAATTTAGATCTCAGCTTACCAGTTTTTGTGACTGCAAGCAGCTCTTTAAACCTGTGTGCCTTAGTTTCCTCATATGTCACAAGGGGAAAATTATGATGCCATATAGAATTTGGGGGAGGATTTAATGCATTTAATACTGAGAACAGTGCCTGATGCATAATGAAAACTCAGTTATTAAGCAATTTAAAAAATTGAAGGTGACTAGCTTTAAAAAAAAAAATCTCACCTTGTTTGTTGTGCCTATGTTGGCTTTCCTATTTGGGGAAAGAAGATGGAAGAAAATGTTTTAAAAATGACTTGCATATATTAGTATTACCTTACAAAATGCAGATTTACAGAGGCTTATTTTAAAGAAATCAGCTGATTGTAAAACTCTTCCTGATTCCTGTTGTACCAGAGTATCTGAATGTGAGTGAATTATGTATGCTGTTGAGATTATATAAAAAGCTGTTGACAGCATTTTCAGCTTTTGAAAGAAAAGTGAAAGTTCAGTTGTGTCTGACTCTTTGTGAGCCCATGGACTGTAGCCCTCCAGGCTCCTCTGTCTTTGGAATTCTCTAGGCAAGGATACTGGAGTGGATATTGCCATACCCTTCTCCAGGGGATCTTCCCAACTCAGGTATCAAACCTGGGTCTCCTGCATTGCAGGCAGAGTCTTTACCATCTAGCCCCAAGAGAAGACTTTCAGCTTTTAGGAACATTGTTAATGGTTTGAAGTCAGCTCTTCATGGAGTTTGCAACTTGGCTTTAACAGTTAAATAATAAAAATATTATTGGAGAAAGTGAGATGTGTGTCATCACCTCAGCAGTGTTAGATCTTCAGACTGAGTAGCATTGTGTTGTTCTAATTTGTGTGTGTGCTGGCGGGGATGGGAGTGGAGGGTGAGGAGTAGGAGTAGAGGTAGGGGTTGATTACTGAATAGAAACTGACTATCAGCTCGTGTGCCAGGTTCTCCACTCATTCCTCAGAGGGAGAGGAGTGTAGCAAAGTGACAGGAAACTCAGGGTTGGATGGAAAATGCACCACAAAATGAGAACCACTAATACCTTGTCTATTGTTTATCCCACTGGGATTTTCTGCCTCTCTAGTTATAGTGATGGGTGAGTAAAAATTAATTAGAAGCTGGAATCTGATTTTAAGATGGGATGTCAGACACATATATCAAGTTGTTAGGTTAGCTGTAAAGCATAACCTGGGATTTATATATTTAGAAGTCATAATAAATCTGTCTGTCATGAAAATCAGATTACCCAGCGTTGCATGCTAATGGCTCATTGTCCTGTGGAATTGTGGTCTTCCCAGCAACTGCCTGCTGGTCCTGCTTTTCTCTGATTTGCTGTCTCCCTTGACCAACGAGTGACTCCAGTCTCTACACTTAGCAAAGTGCCTACTTTAATAAATGATTCTGAGCCTCTATAAGGAGGAGAAGTTTTCCCCTGGACTACAGCAGCATCTCCTAGGGCTCTCCCGGACTCAATATTCTCAACGGTAATCAACCAGTCCATCAATTAGTCAATTCACTAGCCTAACAGTTACTTCCAAGATATTTATTGAGTACCTGTCATGTGCAGAGCTGTTTACAAGGTGCTTGGAATCTAACAAAGATAGTTCCTGCCCTCATAATGGGCAGAGATAGAGGAGAGAGGTAAGAACACTCAGAATACATTGTGAGATGGACAAAGTGTAGATATAAGATGTCCAGATGTAGGGGCATTGAGGAAGGACTCCCAAAGGCCAGTATCTTCTGAGTTGAGATTTCTGAGTTAAGTAGTGGGACTCAGCCAACTGAAGAAGTGGAGGACTAATGGGCAGTCTTCCAGGTTGAAGGACCAACCCATGTGAAGGCCAGGAGGAGAACGATTAAGGTTCACTCTAGAGTTGTAGCAATGACAATTCCTCAAAGCAATGAGACTAGAGAGATTTACAAGGCCTTGTAAAGTGGGTTAAGCAGTTAGGATTAGTCTAAGGACAGTGGGGCACCATTGAATGATTTAAATAGGGGTGATATCTTCCTTCTAGTACCCAAAGTTGACATATTACTACTTTCCACCTCAGGTGGCCACCTGTGTTTCTCTTCTTTTTCTTTTTAAATATTTTTCTCATGTTTCTTTTTATGTATTTATTTTGGGCTGTGGTGGGTTTTCGTTGCTGTGCTTAGATTTTCTCTAGTTGCAGCGAACTGGGGCAGCTCTCCAGTTGCGCTGGGCAGGCTTCTCATTGTGGTGGCTTCTCTTGTTGCAGAGCCTTGGGCTCTAGGCATGTGGGCTAAGGAGTTGTGGCACACAGGTTAGTTGCCCCGTGGCAGGAGGGGCCTTCCTGGACCAGGGCACCAGGGATTGAACCCGTGTACCCTGCATTGGCAGGCAGATTCTTAACCACTGGACCACCAGGGAAATCCTGCCTGTGTTTTTTACTGTGAGCTTAAAGGCTCTGTGCAGACTGGTGCCTTGTGACCCTTCCTGGCCTTAGTTCTCACTCTTGTTCCTCATCGTTGCTGTGCTCTAGGCATGTCTGAACTTTATCACCCAAAGGTTCCATGACATCTGTGCTCCTGTACCTGTGTTCACCCTGAGACATCAGCCTTCCGCTCCTGTCATCTCATTTCTCATCTGTCCATACCTCATCATTCTTCCACCCCAACTCAGTGTCATCTCTCTAGGAGGCTTTCTCTTCTTTAGTCATAGTTAATCCTCCCATAAGTTTGTACTGCTTCATTTATTCTTCTATTCAACAGATGTTTGTTAGTTTTAGACTGCATTCCAGGTGTGTGAGAGTGAACAACAAAGCAAAGTGCCTGCATTCACAGCATCTATTTAAATAATAAACACATCCAGCCTTCTTTGTCCTGCCTATAAGTATCTATAAATATCCACAAATATGTCTCCTTTATTTACTTGTCAAATAATGAGGATGTTCCTATGTTCCTTGTATGTGCAGAATAAATTGGTTTTGAATGAATAAAGAAGAAAAAAGTCATGGTGTCTATTTGCAGGGAGACTTGGCCTGATGCTTCACACTCTGTATAAGGGAGGAAGTATTGATTTTAGAGTTATATTGTTGCAAATTCAAGACATATCTCTACTATTCATGACCTTTGAGTAAATCACTTGACCTCTCCGAGCCCTGTGTTCTTTTCTGTAGGGTTCTTTCACAGGTGCCTATTGGTCCATCCCAAGTTTCTTTACCAGCTATTTGCATCTCTGACATTCACACCTGGAACTAAGTCATTTTAAAAGCCAGTTTTATTTTCTGCCTCCTGAGGCTGATAAATTCTGGAAACTTGCTTTCTAGATGGGAAGATGCTTTGCCAATTAAGAAGCATGTAGGAGCCTTCCATTGTGCTTCTGTTGTCCTTGGCATATCTGCTGTTGCTGGTGTCGGGCTGATGTAAACAGATACTCTGTTGATCTGTTGTAGAAAACAAGCAGTGTTTAAATCTCATATTTTCCGCTTGTTAGCTATGTAACCTTAGGTAAGTTACTTAGTTTCTCCATGGCTCACTTTTCTTCTCTGTAAAACAAAGATGATATTAAGGTCTTGATTTAGGACACTTGTGAGGTATTACATGAAAAGTAATGCACATTATTAGTACAATTCCTATCCAGTAGTGAGTACATACTGAAAGACAGCCATTATTAACTCCTTGTGTCATTGTTAGTGACTTCCCTGGTGGCTCAGATGGTAAAGCATCTGCCTACAATGCAGAAGACCTGGGTTCAATCCCTGGGTTGGGAAGATCTCCTGGAGAAGGAAATGGCAACCCACTCTAGTATTCTTGCCTGGAAAATCCCATGGACAGAGGAGCCTGGTGGGCCACAGTCAGTCTGTGGAGTCGCAAAGAGTCAGACACGACTGAACGACTTCACTTTTGTGTCATTGTTATCATATTTATAACCAGCATTATTTTCATCTATCTCCTTGTGAGATTCAAATTTAACAACAAGAAAACCATGTCTTTAACTTTATAGATCCATAAAGATGCCTGACACATAGAAGTCAGTGAACAGATACTTATTTAATGAATGCATGAACAACAAAAAAGTATTATTTATTATCAAAACATGTTAAAATGGTTATACAATGTTATAATGCTTGGTACATAGTAGGAAATTAATATACTATTGTTCCTTACTTTGCTCTTTAACTTTCTCAGTTATGTTAACAGGTTTCGTTGGTGTTTTTTCTCTAGAGATTGGTGAAAAAGACTGTGTTTTCTACTCACTTCTTGTGGCACTCTGAAGAGTTTATCTTTTAATTTGTTTCTATGCAGTGGTCTTCCTAACCTTATATCATTTCATATTTGTGGGGTCCATAATGATCAACAAAAGAGTCCGAAATGCAGTACTTCGATGCAATCTCAAAAACGACAGAATGATCTCTGTTCATCTCCAGGGCAAACCATTCAATATCACAGTAATCCAAGTCTATGCCCCAACCAGTAACAGTGAAGAAGCTGAAGTTGAACGGTTCTATGAAGACCTACAAGACCTTTTAGGACTAACCTCCCAAAAAGATGTCCTTTTCATTATATGGGACTGGAATACAAAAGTAGGAAGTCAAGAAACACTTGGAGTAACAGGCAAATTTGGCCTTGGAATGCGGAATGAAGCAGGGCAAAGACTAATAGAGTTTCGCTAAGAAAATGCACTGGTCATAGCAAACACCCTCTTCTAACAACACAAGAAAAGACTCTACACATGGACATCAGACAGACAATGCCATCAGACACCAGATGGTCAACACTGAAATCAGACTGATTATATTTTTTGCAGCCAAAGATGGAGAAGCTCTATACAGTCAACAAAAACAAGACCAGGAGCTGACTGTGGCTCAGATCATGACTCCTTATTACCAAATTCAGGCTTAAATTGAAGAAAGTAGGGAAAACCACTAGACCATTCAGGTATGACCTAAACCAAATTCCTTATGATTATACAGTGGATGTGAGAAATAGATTTAAGGGCCTAGATCTGATAGATAGAGTGCCTGATGAA
>SJYC01065038.1:0-17581 GCA_006408675.1 Madoqua kirkii
TAAACCCATTTTTTTGCTAGCTTTTTTGTGACTCTTGATAACATGATAGTACTTTGACTTTATGATAAGAAAACAGTTTACTTATGATAAATATTACCCTGGAACGAATAAAATGTTACGTTGTTATAAGTGACTTTTGGCTGCCTTATTACATTTATTGGTGACAAAATATGACATTTGTAGTGATTTTCATTCTTTGCAGTGAGTAGTGTTATCTGCAGAGGTTTGTCTTCTTCGCAAAATTATTTAATTATTCTACAGTATTTTTGTGGGTCGCCTCAAATCAATTTTGCATATAGGTAAATAGAAGTAAAACTTATAAATTAAAATATATATTTAAATCAAAGATTATTCCACTCTGAGTTTCAAGAGGACAGGGATTTTACCTATTCACTGCTGTATCCTCCAATAACTCACAATTTCTGGCAATCAATATACTAAGTTCTCCTTACCTATCTGTTGACTGAATGAATGAATGAATAAAAATGTATCACTGAGATAATGATTATGATTAACTTATGGATCTTTTGTTTCCTATCTCAAAAGTTAAAAAGTACTTAATTTTTATGGGTTGAAGTAAAATATTTGGCCCTAAATTACAATGTATTAATGTTTTGTGGGTTTTTTTTCATACTTCTCTATAGTTGTCCCCAGTTTTAACCAGTGAAGTTCATAGTGTTCGTGCAGGACGGCATCTTGCTACCAAATTAAATATTTTAGTACAGCAGCATTTCGACTTGGCTTCAACTACTATTACTAATATTCCAATGAAGGTAGGCAGTTCTTTTTCTTGCTACTTTGAAAACTCTGCTTTTCTTTTTTAAGTATTTGCTTGATATATATTATTTGTTTTAATGAATCTTAATTCTTTCTTCCCATATCATATTTTCTGTTTTGCTAGCCCACATTCAGTGTCTTTGACCAGGTTAGTAAATAATGAAAAGCAACATGAAAGGATCACAGAACAAAATGCAGTATTTTTTCCTAATTTGAACCTTCTATATCAGCTTTTTTGTTTTTAATTTTGTTCTCATTATTTTCATCAAAATATAATTTTCATCTGAAATGATTACTTTTTCTGTGATTCTTTTCCTGACAGTTGTTATTAGATTTAACTCACTTCGTGTGTTCTAGTATATCTTCTGTTTCCTTTATTTTTGTTCTTCCCTACCCACTATAAAGGTGTTTATAACTGATAGGTCTAACTAGGGGGGAAAAGTTTATAATTTTAAACAAGTTTATTATTCTAGTTGAAAAACTACCATATGAGTCTTACGATATTACTGAAGGATTTTCTTAGGAATCTGTTACTAACTTGTCATTTTCATTATGGGCTTCCCTGATGACTGAGTGGTCAGGATTCTACCTGCCAGTGCAGGAGATGTGGGTTCAATCCCTGGGTCAGGAGGATCCCTTGGAGAAGGAAATGACAACCCACTCCAGTATTCTTGCCTAGGAAATCCCATGGACAGAGGAGCCTGGAGCACTACAGTCCATGGGGTCACAAAAGAGTCAGATACAACTTAGTCACTAAACAGCAACAGCATTTTCATTATATTACTTAGTTGTCTTAAGACCAGTATGATCCCTGGCCTATAGAAAGCTTCAGATGGATTTTTACTGAGTGGAGTTAAGTTTAATTGTATTATTTATGTCTACAAACATCAAGTAGCCACTATATCTAAACATTTAAATTCATTTCTTATAAATCCAGTTGTATTTTTTTGCATAGTTTAAAAACTAATTTTCATGAGAAATGTAATCTTTTCATTATTAATTCCTTCCTTATACCAGTGGCAGGCTTTTCAATGGAAATTATAGCCTTAATAGATCAGTTTGGGTGAGGAAGCAATTAAGATTAAAACAGCATAATAGATATACTTTATGTAATTTCATGAGTTGTAAGCAAAATCCTCTGAGGATGATAGATACATTACTTTTTAAATTTGACCATATTTGTGTGTTATTGGTGTGATTCCTCAATCTGTCTCTTTCTTGTAAATAGATAATACTAAAGTTTCTATTTACTGTTTAGTGAAAACAAACACTTTAAACAAAATAAATAATTCATTTAAAAAAAATCAAAGCCAAGTTATTTTTAATTTTCTTTAAGGAAGAACAACATGCTAACACATCTGCCAATTACGATGTGGAGCTGCTTCATCACAAAGATGCACATGTAGATTTCCTGAAAAGTGGTAAGTAAGAGACATTGGAAAGTAGTATTTTATAAGATCTAGCATAGGAAAGCACACTAACAGCTTTGAGAAGTTCTTGAGTAACTAACCTCATGACGTTAGTTCATCCCTTTGCAAACTTATCTGACAGTGTCACCCATTAATGATCATGGAACCTAGTGTTCTTTTGAATATACTTTGGGAAAGATGAGGCTAATGGAACAAATACAGGCATACCGTGTTTTATCATGCTTTGCTTTAGCAGATGTAGCCTTTCTTTTTTTTTTAACAAATTGAATGTTTGTGGTAACAGGGGTTGAACAAATCTATTGGTGTCGTTTTTTAATAGCATTTGCTCACTTCATGTCTCTGTGTCACATTTTGATGATTCTCACAATAGTTCAGACTTTTTCATCATCATATTTGTTATGGTCACCTGTGATAGATGATCTTTGATGTTGCTATTGTGATTGTTTTGGGGTATCACAAACTGTACCCATATAAGACAGAGAACTTATCCATAAATGTTGTATGTGTTCTGACTGTTCTACAAACTGGCTGTTCCCTGTCTCTTTCCCTCTTCTTGGGCCACCCTATTCCCTGAGACACAAAAATACTGATATTATTAGGTTAGATGATCTCCAAGTCCATCCATGTTGCTGCAAATGGTGTATTTTATTCTTTTTAATGGCCGAGTAATACTCCTTGGTATGTATGTACCATACCTTCTTTATCCATTCATCTTCACTGGACATTTAGGTTCTTCTGTGTCTTGACTGTTGTAAACAGTGCTGCAGTGAAAATTGGGTTGCATGTATTTTTCCTAATTAGTTTTCTCTAGGTATATGCCCAAGAGTGGGCTTGCTGAATCATATGGTAGCTCTATTTTTAGTTTTTTAAAGAACCTCAGTACTATTCTCCATAATGGCTGTGTTAATTTACATTCTCATCAACAATGTAAGAGGATTCCTTTTTCTTAACCTCACCAACATTTATTGTTTGCATATTTTTTGATTATGGCCATTCTGATACCTCATTATAGTTTTGCTTTGCATTTCTCTAATAATTAACAATATTGAGCATCTTTTCATGTCCTCTTGGCCATGTGTATATCGTCTTTGGAGAAATGTCTCCTTAGGTTTTTTGCCCATTTTTTGATTGGATTGTCTTTTTGATATTGACCTGCATGAGCTGTTTGTAAATTTTGGAGACTAATCCCTTGTCCATCACATCATTTGCAAATATTTTCTCCCATTCTGTGGGTCATCATTCATTTTGTTTATGATTTTCTTTGCTGTGAAAAAGCTTTTGAGTTTAATTATGTCCCATTTGTTTATTTTTGCTTTAATTTTTGTTATCTGGACATCTCTCACTTTAAATCAAAGGCTCAAAATGTGAGGAAGGCCAAAATAGGCTGAAAGTGAGGCTTCTTGTGCCAAATGGTTAGCCAAGTTGTGAATGCAAAGGAAAAGTTTTTGAAGGAAATTAAAAGTGCTACTTCAGTGAACAGAGAAATGATGAGAAAGTGAAACAGCCTTATTGGTTTCATGGAGAAGGTTACAGTGGTCTAGAGAGATTAGACTAGCCACAATATTGCCAAATGCCAAAACCTGATCAAGAGCAAGGTCTTCACTCTTCAATTATGTGAAGGCTGAAAGAGATGAGGAAGATACAGAAGAAAAGTTTGAAGCTACAGAGGCTGGTTCATGAGATTTAAGCAAAGAAACTCTATAACATACAAATGCAAAGTGAAGCAGCAACTACTGATGCAGAAGCTGCAGCAAGGTATTCAGAAGATCGAGCTCAGTAATCACTGAAGTTGGCTACACTAAACAGCAGATTTTCAGTGTAGATTAGACAGCCTTCTATTGGAAGAAAATGCCGTCTAGGACTCTGATGGCTAGAGAGAAGTCAGTGTCTGACTTCAAAGCTTCATAGCAAAGGCAGACATTTTATTAGGGGCTAATGCAGCTGGTGACTTAAGTTTAAGGCAATGCTTATTTACCATTCTGCAAATCCTCGGGCCCTTAGGAATTATGCTAAATCTACTCCACCTGTGTTCTTTCAGCATAACAACAAAGCCTGGATAATAGCACATCAGTTGACACCATGGTTTACTGGTTCTAAGTAACAACAGGGTCTACTGATTTTAACCCCACTGTTGAAACCTACTGCTCAGAGAGAAAGGTTTGTTTCAAAACGTTACTGCTCGTTGCACAGTACATCTGATATTTCAAGAGCTCTGATGGAGACATACAGTGAGATTGTTGTCATGCCTGCTAACACAACATCCATTCTGCAGCACATGGATGAAGGAGTAATTTTGACTTTCAAGCGTTGTGTTTAGTCACTCAGTCGTGTCTGGCTCTTTTCAACCAGTCAACCCTATGGACTGTAGCCCACAAAGCTCGTCTGTACGTGGGATTTTTCTAGGCAAGAATACAGAGTGGGTTGCCATTTCCTCCTCCAGGGGATATTCCCGACACAGGGATCAAACCCACATCTCCTTCCTGCCTCTCCTACACTAGCAGGTGAATTCTTTACCACTTGAGCCATATGGGAAGCCCTTCAGAAGCCTTACTATTTAAGAAATATATTTTGTAGAACTATAATTGCCTTTGATAGTGATTCCTCTGATTGAGCTCAGCTAAAAATTTTGGATCATCGAAAAAGCAAGAGAGTTCCAGAAAAACATCTATTTCTGCTTTATTGACTATGCTAAAGCCTTTGACTGTGTGGATCACAATAAACTGTGGAAAATTCTGAAAGAGATGGGTATACCAGACCACCTGACTTGCCTCTTGAGAAACCTATATGCTGGTCAGGAAGCAACAGTTAGAACTGGACATGGAACAACAGACTGGTTCCAAATAGGAAAAGGAGTATGTCAAGGCTGTATATTGTCACCCTGCTTATTTAACTTATATGCAGAGTACATCATGAGAAATGCTGGGCTGGAAAAAGCATAAGCTGGAATCAAGATTGCCGGGAGAAATATCACCTCAGATATGCAGATAACACCACCCTTATGGCAGAAAGAGAAGAGGAACTAAAGAGCCTCTTGATGAGAGTGAAAGAAGATAGTGAAAAAGTTGGCTTAAAGCTCACATTCAGAAAACGAAGATCATGGCATCTAGTCCCATCACTTCAGGGCAAATAGATGGGGAAACAGTGGAAACAGTGTCTGACTAACACCACCCTTATGGCAGAAAGAGAAGAGGAACTAAAGAGCCTCTTGATGAGAGTGAAAGAAGATAGTGAAAAAGTTGGCTTAAAGCTCACATTCAGAAAACGAAGATCATGGCATCTAGTCCCATCACTTCAGGGCAAATAGATGGGGAAACAGTGGAAACAGTGTCTGACTTTATTTTTTGGGGCTTCAAAATCACTGGGGATAGTGACTGTAGCCATGAAATTAAAAGACGCTTACTCCTTGGAAGGAAAGTTATGACCAACCTAGATAACATATTTGAAAGCAAAGACATTACTTTGCCAGCAAAGGTCCGTCTAGTCAAGGCTGTGGTTTTTCCAATAGTCCTATATGGATGTGAGAGTTGGACTGTGAAGAAAGCTGAGCACTGAAGAGCTGCTTTTGAACTGTGGTGTTGGAGAAGGCTCTTGAGAGTCCCTTGGACTGTAAGGAGATCCAACCAGTCCATCCGGGAGGCGATCAGTCCTGGGTGTTCTTTGGAAGGACTGATGCTGAAATTGAAACTCCAGTACTTTGGCCACCTCATGCAAAGAGTTGACTCATTGGAAAAGACTGATGCTGGAGGGATTGGGGGCAGGAGGAGAAGGGGACGACAGAGGATGAGATGGCTGGATGGCATCACCGACTCGATGAACATAAGTTTGGGTAAACTCCAGGGGTTGGTGATGGACAGGGAGGCCTGGCATGCTACAGTTCATGGGGTTGCAAAGAGTCGGACATGACTAAGCAACTGAACTGTACTGAAAAATGTTGAAAACCTAGAAAAGATTTACCATTCTAGATGTTGTTAACAGCATACTGTTTGCAGAAAGAGGTCTCAACAGGAGTTTGGGAGAAGTTGATTGCAACCCTCTTGGATGACTTGAGTCTAAGACTTCAGTGTTGTCAGTATTTTGACATCTGTTTACTCCATTAAGACAAAAAGTGTTCACTTAGATTTCATATATTTAACTTATAGACTCCTCATTTTATGTTTTTTTTCTAATAAATTTATTGGGATTCAGAACAATGAGTTATGTATTTTAGATTCCTGAGGGTTTAGTTACATAACCACATTATTTTATCATTTAATGGTGTCAGAGGGAAACATGTCGATTCTTGAAATGTAAAAAATTTTGCTGTTGATTTTTAATGTAGTGAAGAAAATGATTTAAGTTATTAATAACAAATTTGGAGGAAAATAAAGTACCTATTTTAATAATAACTAATATCCAAACTCTGTTTGGTGTTTTTCTAAGAGGCTTAATAAAAAAGATGTTCTCCCAGACTTATCTTCTCTTATAAAGCTTAAACTCTTTCAGAAATCATGGCACACATTTGAAGTTTGTGATCTATTTAATAATCTTAATATTTCTCTAAATTATTTTCAAAGGTGATAACCATTTAAGTGGAAGCAGTAGAGAAGGCTCATTTAAAGAAACAATAACATTAAAGTGGTGCACACCAAGGACAAATAACATTGGTAGGTACTTAAAGATAATTGAAAGTGAAAAGAATAAATCCAAAGGTTCTTTTTAAGTATTAGGTAGGGTTCACGTGTTTCTTTTTGAATTTTTGTTTTTCATTATTTTAGGGGCTCAAAGAACAAGATTCTGTTTTTGCTTATTTTTCTCTTTTAACTGTAGAAATATTTATATTCTTTCAAATCAGTATTTTCTTCTATTTCAGAATTACACTATTGCACTGGCGCTTACCGAATTTCACCTGTAGATGTAAATAGTAGACCTTCCTCCTGCCTTACTAATTTTCTTCTAAATGGTAACTTTCTTTATTTGTTTTTACTGAGATCATTACAAGTGAATCATTAGAATATGTGAAAATGTGAATTTTGGAAAAGCTTAAATATAGTCTATAACCATTTTATTTTCCAAAGCTGTTTGGTTTCGGTAGATAAGTCGTGTCCAACTCTTAAGACCCGATGTACCATAGCCTGCCAGGCTCCTCTGTCCATGGGATTCTCCAGGCAAGAATACTGGAGTGGGTTGCCATTTCCTTCTCCAAGTGATCTTCCCGACCCAGTAATCGAACCCAGGTTTCCTGCATTACAGGCAGATCCTTTACCAACTGAGCTATGAGGGAAGCCCAAAGCTGTTTTGAAATTGTATAATACCCTTTAACAGTTTTACTAATGTTTAAAAATAAGTTGACTTTTTGTCTTTCAGACTGTTGTATCTAAGTAAATTTATTTAGTATATTTTTTGGTATTTTTATTTTTAAAAATTGACATTTAGAGTCAAGTTGATTTTTTTGGAAGATAGAGTGGTATAGATAATCATGGCCTATTGAATTTTAAATTATACAAATGAACTTATTTCTCTTTACTATTGCTTTATCATAAATAAACATTCTATTTTCAGTAATATGTGATGTGATTCTTAGAGATATAACCTTAAATCTGTGGTTTCTTTGAGTAAATAAAAAAAAATTTTAGGCCAAATTTTTGAATTCCATTTGCTAAATCTAAATTCCAGTGACTTCTTTGGTGATTCTATAATAACTAGGTTTTGGAACCACTGTAGTAAAGAGTTACTCTGCCTTTATCATAAAGTTGATTCAGTTGTTCTATTAAACACAGTTTGATTATCAGATTAGGTAAAGTCCAGATTAAATAACATTTGGTCATGTAAAATAGAAAGTAGTAACAGTAACTGTGCTGATAGGGAGATATTGTAGAAGTGAATTAAGACCTGCTTTCTCCCTAAAATGGTTTGTAGCTTTGATAATCTGAGGGTTATATAAGAGTTGTCCCACTTTTTTCTTGACGTTTGGGAAGAAAATTTTTATATGATCTTGTAACTAAATGAAACCAAACATACCAGAGACCACTATACTTATTCTGGAAAACTCTCTTACATACCTGTGTAAGCTTGGAGCAACCAAGAGAAGGCTAAGGCTAGCATTCACATTTTTAGAACTTGATATGCAGATAGACTGAATTAGCAGTGCTAGTTAAAATATGAGCGGCAATAAGTAAAATGAAAAATCTAGATGTCAATCTTATGGGAAAAATTAAGAGCCACTTGATCACTGATAAGAGTAATCTTGTTTTTGACAGGCCGTTCTGTTTTATTGGAACAACCACGAAAGTCAGGTTCCAAAGTCATTAGTCATATGCTTAGTAGCCATGGAGGAGAGATTTTTTTGCACGTCCTTAGCAGTTCTCGATCCATTCTAGAAGATCCACCTTCAATTAGTGAAGGATGTGGAGGAAGAGTTACCGACTACCGGATTACAGTAAGACACTAATACCTGTAATTTTGAGTCAGTCATTCAGCGAACTTGTAGAAGGCCTAGTGCATGCTAAGACCTGTAGCAGAAAGAAGTTTAGAGAAGTTGATTTTTATTATTATTCTAATTAGGTGAATTTCCTGCAGTACTTGCTCAGAAGAGCTATTGATCACTATGTCATCTTCCTTATGTATTCAGTGTATGCTGAGATATATGTGGATAGCATTGACATGATGGAATTAATAGGAAAGAATGGAAATTGATTTGAACTAGTACCTTTGGCTGAGTTTTAATTTCTAGTAACTGAAGTGCCAAGCATAAACCTTTGAATGTTTGGATTCTGCTACTTTGAAATAACGCTGTCAATTTTTGTGTTATTGATAGGTATATACAGGGCAATTGGGTCTATTTTTGATAGAAACTGTATTGTTCTGATTTGAACTTTTTACTTCCTACCCATCTATTATATTAGATATTTCATGACTGTCTACTTTTTAAGGTGGTTATAACAATTAAGTGTGAATGTGAACAATTAAATGTAAATTACCTATAATTCCATTATTAAAGATAAACACTGTTAACATTTTGATGTGGTATTAAGATAATTTTTAAGTAGAATGGTATTGTAATGTGACGAACTTAGTCTTTTATCTGCATATAACAGAAAAGAGATAAATTATAGATGTGAAGAAAAATGAGTGGTTTTAAAAAGTGGAAGGGACCAAGAATATATTTATGTTTGAGCCTTTCTTAATCTCCATTGAGTAAAGGCTGGGTTTCATGCTCAAAAAGAAAGGAAAAAATTAGTGTGTGGAGGGTGGTCTGCTAGAGAAAATGCTCTGTTGTATATCACAGGACAGAAGACAGCAGGGGAACAGACTGTTACATGTAATCCACACTGAGACACTAGAAAATAGTTTCTAATTTTATCTTATTTGGTTATCATTAGGATTTTGGTGAATTTATGAGGGAAAACAGATTAACCCCTTTTCTAGACCCCAGATATAAAATCGATGGAAGTCTTGAGATTCCTTTGGAACGAGCGAAAGATCAGTTAGAAAAGCACACCCGTTACTGGCCTATGATCATCTCACAGACCACCATTTTTAATATGCAAGCGGTAAGTGTGAGAGTGTTTGCTTTCTTTTGGATTTATAATCTGCCATTTATAGATAACATTTATCAAGCACAGAATAAAATTATATGAGTTTGTTACAGTTAAACAATTACATTAAACAATAGAAAATGGAAATGATAGTAATGGATTAGCTCTCCATGATGATGTTTAAAATCAATTCAAGTTCTGTCTAGATGCTTTGATACTTATTTTTCGTGACATATTTTCTTTTTCTCTCCTTTTTTTTTGAACCTGACAGGTAGTTCCATTAGCCAGTGTTATTGTGAAAGAGTCTTTAACAGAAGAAGATGTATTAAACTGTCAAAAAACAATATACAACTTAGTTGATATGGAAAGGAAAAACGATCCTCTGCCTATTTCCACAGTTGGTACAAGAGGAAAAGGTCCTAAAAGGTAAGTTTTTTTCTTTCTTTCTTCATATATCACATTTACTTGATGCTTATTGGATTTTTTTTGAGCTAAATTATTCCACATGTAAATTATGTGTTTTAGAGTGTGTATCTACACATACATAGGATTAACGTGAAATGATAAAAAACCACAAAATAGATGAATTGGACACATTATCAATTAGAATTGCACCACTGAAAGAGAAAGGAAGCCCATGTTTAATGATCTCTTTTAACTTCCTCATTAACAAGTGACACTTGGATATTATTTAAAGAATATTTTGTAAGGACATTATTTTTACATCTTTACTTTAGAGATGAGCAGTACCGAATCATGTGGAATGAATTAGAAACCCTTGTCAGAGCCCATATCAACAATTCGGAGAAACATCAAAGAGTCTTGGAATGTCTAATGGCATGTAGAAGCAAACCCCCAGAAGAAGAAGAACGAAAGAAACGAGGAAGAAAGAGGGAGGACAAAGAGGACAAGTCAGAGAAAGTAGTGAAAGATTATGAACAGGAGAAATCCTGGCAAGATTCTGAGAGGTGATTTGTTGATATTAACATAGTCCGTGGTGCCTCCTGTCATATGACATTCTACATGTAACACATTTGAACATTCAGACCTTATTTATTAGTAATGAATTTAATATGTTTATTTTATTTTATAGCTGTTATTTTATTATTCTTTAAATCTAGAAGGTCTTTCTTGGGCTTAAAGAGGTTTTGTGTTTTTTTTTTTCCACTATTTAACAAGCAAAGGTAGTGTTTAATTTTTCCTGATTAACTTCTGAAATCATAATACATGATTTTTGTTATCAGTAATTGCTTTTATGTGTTATGCACATCAAAGGCATGGTTTTATTTATTTATTTAGTGAATATTTTTTAAATGCCTATCACATGCCAGACGTTTGGCATAAGATCCCTACCCTGGAAGGATGAACAGTATTGTGCAGAGGTTGACCAAGTAAGTAAGCAATTTATAGCAAAGTGTGAAAGATGCTGCTATAAAAATAGGCATAGGAAAAACACTTGAAAGCACAGAAGATATAGTCCTATTCTGGAAACCTTCCTCACTAGTACATTCTTTTTCCTCAGAAAGGTGTCAGGTTAAATGTGAAAAAAAATAAATAAATAATAAACATCTATAAATAAAAAATATCATGACGTATTAGTTGGCAAAGAGCCAGGTAACTATCGTAATGGCAATAGTTAAAAGCAGAATTTACATGGAAAATTTCAGACATACGCAGCAGTAGGTCAGTCACCTATTATCTGCTTTCAATAGTTAATCAGTTTGTAGCAGACCTCATTTCATGTATATCCACATCCATTCCCCTCACCATCACCACCCTCCACTTTCCCCACATGACTATTTTGAAGCTAATACTGAAAAGTGTATTATTTCATTCATAAGTAGGCAGAACACTTTTATTCTCTTTGGCCTTAGAAATTCACTGCTTCCTTAGGGCTGCTGAGTTTCTGACACAAAATTGTCTTGCTCTAAGAAGAGGAGGAAAGAGTATTCTCATTCTGATTCCATTGATCTTCAAGTACATGAAATTCAAGATAAGCTTGGAGTTAAGTTCCTAACTTATGGAACAAAAATACATTTTCACAGTACATAAACTAGTGGAAACAAATTCTAGTAGATTTCTTAATCTTAGTTCTAATTTGAAGTAGTGTTTTGTCTGTATCTTTAGAAAAATTAAAATTGTGGATTATTTTCCAAAGATAATATTATTTCTGATCTTTTGCATTTTACCTTCCTAAATTCCCCCCTGCCTTCTTTTTTTTTACAATTTTAGCACCATTTTACAGCTAACAACATTACTGAATAATGGCACTATGATGAATAAAAAGGAAAAGTTGTATTTATATTCATTAAGTTCTCTTACCTGATTGCAAATTGATGGTTAGCTTCTGATTTGTTCCTAGGCTTATGTTGTGAGAGCAGATATCTTAGGCTGATTTGCAAAGTCTAGTTTAATTACTGAGCCATTTAGATTTCTAAGAGTGTAAACTTGTTAATTTTTTTTTAAAATGTATAAGTTTTTATTATTTGTCCCTCTGAAAGATTAAAAGGAATCTTAGAACGTGGGAAAGAAGAGCTGGCTGAAGCTGAGATTATAAAAGATTCACCTGATTCCCCAGAACCTCCAAATAAAAAGCCTCTTGTTGAGATGGATGAAACTCCACCAGTAGAAAAATCAAAAGGTAAGGCAGAACTGTGGTAACTATGTAAAAAGTTTTCCAGTTTAGTTCTGTTGTACAGAATCCTCTCTGTTTTGTGTAAGGAAGAGCTACTCACGGCTCCTCATGTCACTTCAGTTCAGTTCAGTTCAGTTGCTCAGTGGTGTCTGACTCTTTGTGACCCCATGGACTGTAGCACGCCAGGCCTCCTGTTCATCACCAATTCCCAGAGCTTTCTTAAACTCATGTCCATCAAGTTGGTGATGCCATCCAACCATCTCGTTCTCTGTTGTCCCCTTCTCCTCCTGCCTCCAATCCCTCCCAGCATTAGTGTCTTTTCTAAGGAGTCAGTTCTTTGCATCAGATGGCCCAAGGATTGGAGCTTCAACTTCAGCATCCGTCCTTCCAATGAATATACAGGACTGATTTCGTTTAGGACTGACTGGTTGGATCTCCTTGCAGTCCAAGGAACTCTCAAGAGTCTTCTCCAACACCACAGTTCAAAAGCATCAATTCTTTGACCCTCAGCTTTCTTTATGGTCCAACTCTCACATCTTTCATGACTACTGGAAAAACTGTGGCTTTGACTAGACAGACCTTTGTTAGCAGAGTAATGTCTCTGCTTTTAAATATGCTGTCTAGGTTGGTCATAGCTTTTTATTGTAGGCCTTAGTTATCTTGAAGGTAAACTAAATTCAGTTCTTTCAGGGTGAATGGGAAATGGTATGACAAAGGACTGGGTTTTTAACCACTGCACCCTTAGTAATACAGAAAGACCTCAAGGCTGGCCAGGTTGCAATTATTGGTAGCTCATCCTAGGGAGGTGTTTGTTTTTTTATGTACTACTATTGTAGTATATATTGTAATACATCTTAATATTCTCCAGTTCATTAGTTTCTTTGAAATTAGAGATAGAGGCAGTCTTATCAAATTTGTCCATTAGGCATTTGCCAGGGTACCTGGAAAATAATAGGGTTTAAATAAATGTCTCCTGGTAAATTATCTTGTTACTCATATGCAACTGCTGATTCAGTTCAGTCTATCAGTCGTGTCCAACTCTTTGCAACCCCATGAATTGCAGCACACCAGGCCTCCCTGTCCATCACCAGTGCCCAGAGTTCACTCAAACTCATGTCCATCGAGTTGGTGATACCATCCAGCCATCTCATCCTCTGTCGTCCCCTTCTCCTCCTGCCTCCAATCCCTCCCAGCATCAGAGTCTTTTCCAGTGAGTTAACTCTTTGCATGAGGTGGCCAAAGTACTAGAGTTTCAGCTTTAGCATCATTCCTTCCAAAGAACACCCAGGACTGATCGCCTCCCGGATGGACCGGATCTCCCTACAGTACAAAGGTCTCTCAGGAGTCTTCTCCAATACCACAGTTCAAAAGCATCAATTCTTCAGTGCTCAGCTTTCTTCACAGTCCAACTCTCACATCCATACATGACCAGTGGAAAAACCATAGCCTGACTAGACGGACCTTTGTTGGCAAAGTAATGTCTCTGCTTTCGAATATGTTATCTAGGTTGGTGATAACTTTCCAAGAAGCAAGTGTCTTTTAATTTCATGGCTGCAGTCATCATCTGCAGTGATTTTGGAGCCCCCAAAAATAAAGTCAAACACTTTCCACTGTTTGCCCATCTATTTGCCATGAAGTGATGGGACCAGATGCCATGATCTTTGTTTTCTGAATGTTGAGCTTTAAGCCAACTTTTTCACTCTCCTCTTTCACTCTCATCAAGAGGCTCTTTAGTTCCTCTTTACTTTCTGCCATCTTGATTCCAGCTTATGTTTCTTCCAGCCCAGTGTTTCTCATGATGTACTCTTTATAGACGTTAAATAAGAAGGGTGACAATATACAGCCTTGACGTACTCCTTTTCCTATTTGGAACCTGTCTTTTGTTCCATGTCTAGTTCTAACTGTTGCTTCCTGACCTGCATATAGGGCTCTTAAGAGGCAGGTCAGGTGGTCTGGTATGCCCATCTCTTGAAGAATTTTCCACTGCGGATTAGGATGCAGTTAATTTAGGTAATTCTAAACAGTGCTTCAACACTGTTTGGAAAATACAACTCTAAAAATTATTAGTAGTAACAAAATGTTTCAGGCAACTGAAACATGTATTAGTAAGAGAGTGACTTAAATGTTGGTGTGTTCATAGGGTGGAATCTATAAAGCCCCAGAATTGCTATTGTCACAAATATCTCCTCTTCCCTCTCGCTAAGGAATATCATTTCTGATTTTAACTTAGATAACTACGTTTTCAGGAAAGACTTACCTCACTTCCTTTCTCACTTATCTGTGTTCTTTTTGAGGATAGCCGTTCTGACAGCTGTGAGGAGATATCTTATTGTGGTTTTGATTTAGAATATTGAACATTTTTCCATGTGCGTGTTGGCCATCTGCATTTCCTCTTTGGAAAAATGCATATTCAAGTCTTCTGCCCATTTTTAAATTGGGTTGTTTGTTTTTTTGGTGTTGAGTTTTAAGAGCTATTTATATATTTTGGATATTAACCCCTTATTGGTCATATCAATTGCAAGTATTATATCGCATTCAGTAGGTTTTGGTTTTATTTTGTTATTGGTTTCCTTTGCTGTGCACTCTTTCAAGTTTAATTAGGTTCCATTTGTTTATTTTTCCTTTTGCTTTAGGGGACAGATCAGAAAAAAGTCATGGCTATGATTTATTTCAGAGTATTCTGTCTGTATTTTCCTCTAGGAGTTTTATTAATGGTCTTACATTTAGGTCTTTAACCCATTTTGAGTTTATTTTTGTATATGGTGTTAGGGAATGTTTTTTGCCTCTTCATATTGTGTAGAAAAGAGTTAACTATAGCAGGCCTGAGGCTATATCATCATTAGAAAAGCCTGCTTGCATGTTTGGCCCTTGGCTGACATCTGGGAATATGGCTTTTGAAACATTCCCCAAATGATGAAGTTATGTCTGAATTAAACACCTGCTTTCCTTCTAGGAGTTTGGAATTTTGGTAGTTGTAGTTAGGAAGAGAATGCATATGTGCCCAGCCTCTATTGAACTCTTGAATCTTACTTTCTGTGCTTTTCTGGCAGAAATATTGTACACACATGGCTGCATTTTGCTGCTGGAAGAAGCATGTACTCTGTATGAACCCTCATGGGAAGGAGAGAACATAGAAAGCCTGTAGATGGATTTCTCTAATCTTTGCCTATTGTGTCTTTCTGCCACACTGGGCTGGTTATGTGTTCTTACTGTGCTGCTGTAATGATTCTTAGCTATGACTGTAACTTAATTTTAGTTATTTGGGTCCTTCTAGCAAATCACTGAATTCTAGCAGGTGCCCTTGGAGATCTCTAAACACAAACAAATTTTATAGTAAAGAGAAGATGATATTGCTTAAATTCATATAAAGTAAACAAGAATTAGGGGTAAATTTGTAAACTTTGAAGTAATGAATTGTTCTACTTTTTTTTCTCTTCTTTCAAATATTATACCAGGGCCAGTGTCCTTATTATCTTTATGGAGTAATAGAATCAATACTGCCAATTCCAGAAAGCATCAGGAGTTTGCTGGACGTTTGAACTCTGTTAATAACAGAGCTGAGTTATATCAACATCTTAAAGAGGAAAATGGGTTTGTATTATTTATTGTAGAAATTAGTTTTGTTCATTGCCTTATTATAATAAGTTTAAAAAAGAAACACTGCCTGTTTTTTGTGTTCAGTAGTTTTGATAATGTTACTTAAAAAGAGAAAAAAAATCACTTTCTTAAATTTTTGTTGTTTGTAAAAGACCTGATATTGTACATTGTAACCATGAGTGTTCAGTAAACATCATAGAGGGGAAAATCATAAAAAAAAACTTAGTATGTAGCACTGACCCTTGTATAAAATGACAGGGAGAAAATATTTTCCTAGTAAGTAGTACATTATTAGGAATATTGAGTTTAATTGAATAAATCCAAAATCTACAAATAATTGAAGATATATTAGGGTAAATATAAAATAATTTAAATGGTTATTTAATTGCCTTTTTAGAAGAAATTCTCTTTAAAATGTATTGATAAAGAAATTTTTTTAGTAGAAAAGGAAATAAATTCTTGTCTAAATGGTAAAGATTCTTTCCTTTAGTTTTACTTTGAGCAAGCAGTATAGTGAAAAAACCAGTGGCCTTTGAAATGAAAGCTTGGGAAAGTCACGTGATCTCTCTGGGCCTCCCTCAGCTTTCACTCATTTGCAAAACAAGGAAGTTAAACTAACCATCGGGAACCCTCAAGTTAGTCGTTTTCTAAAGTGCTTACATTCTTCTGTTCTCTGACTATATTAGATTTTAATTTCATTTAAAAGTTAGATAAAGAGAAAAAATATGGGTAGTTAATGAATATTTTATTTTACCAGCACTTTTTTTCCCTCCTATTTTTCAGAATGGAGACAGCAGAAAATGGAAAAGCCAGCCGGCAATAAAGAGTGACTTGAGCAACTGAATTTAGTATACTGCATAGATATTTTGGATGGAATTTGATATAAGAACTTTTACAGCAAGATTGTATAGTATTGTTGCCTGGACTGGTTTTTACATTTTTAAAATATTTCAACTAACTTTATCTTTTTTGTATTAATTGTAAAATTGAGCAGTATAGTGAAAAAACCAGTGGCCTTTGAAATGAAAGCTTGGGAAAGTCACGTGATCTCTCTGGGCCTCCCTCAGCTTTCACTCATTTGCAAAACAAGGAAGTTAAACTAACCATCGGGAACCCTCAAGTTAGTCGTTTTCTAAAGTGCTTACATTCTTCTGTTCTCTGACTATATTAGATTTTAATTTCATTTAAAAGTTAGATAAAGAGAAAAAATATGGGTAGTTAATGAATATTTTATTTTACCAGCACTTTTTTTCCCTCCTATTTTTCAGAATGGAGACAGCAGAAAATGGAAAAGCCAGCCGGCAATAAAGAGTGACTTGAGCAACTGAATTTAGTATACTGCATAGATATTTTGGATGGAATTTGATATAAGAACTTTTACAGCAAGATTGTATAGTATTGTTGCCTGGACTGGTTTTTACATTTTTAAAATATTTCAACTAACTTTATCTTTTTTGTATTAATTGTAAAATTGGCACATATGTCAAAAATATACATTTGTCCTCCCAAATTAAACAAATTTATTTTATGGTAGAGGGTGTTCCCTCTAGAAATGTTTTTTAAAAAATTCTTAGGCTTCTCTTTGCCAAATAAAACTATTAAAATATCTAAAATGCAAAATATCAGAG
>SJYC01065040.1:0-23307 GCA_006408675.1 Madoqua kirkii
TTATTTGAGTCTTTCACATGTACTAATTAGTATATTGAAAAGCAGAGATATTACTTTGCCAACAAAGGTCTGTCTAGTCAAGGCTATGGTTTTTCCAGTAGTCATGTATGGATGTGAGAGTTGGACTGTGAAGAAAGCTGAGCGCCGAAGAATTGATGCTTTTGAACTGTGGTGTTGGAGAAGACTCTTGAGAGTCCCTTGGACTGCAAGGAGATCCAACCAGTCCATCCTAAAGGAGATCAGTCCTGGGTACTCTTTGGAAGGACTGATGCTGAAGCTGAAACTCCAATACTTTGGCCACCTCATGCAAAGAGTTTACTCATTGGAAAAGACCTTGATGCTGGGAGGGATTGGGGGCAGGAGAAGGGGATGACAGAGGATGAGATGGCTGGATGGCATCACCAACTTGATGGACATGAGTTTGAGTGAACTCCGGGAGTTTGTGATGGACAGTGAGTCCTGGTGTGCTGTGATTCATGGGGTCACAGAGTCAGACACGACTGAGCAACTGAACTGACCTGAACTTAGAAATAATAAGCTCTGTGTCTTTTATTTTCATGGTTATTCTGATTATTTTAATGTGAACACTTGTCAGAGTGTATAGTTGTTCAAATTTTACCTTCTAAAAATTGCAAAGAGTTTCGAGTTTTGTTATTGTTGTTTTTAGCCACACAGCATGGGGAATCTTAAGTTTCCTGCCCAGGGATTTGACCAATGGACTGTCAAGGAAGTGTCAACCTTCGAATGTTTTAATTCTGATCACCCTCCACCCTCTCACTATTTATAAGGTACTAAAATGGTGTTTTAGGCTAATTATTCCCACTGACTTTTGTAACATTACAATCAATGTAATCAGCTGTCTCTTATACACATCTCTTCCCCCACCAACCTTTTTTTTTTTTTGTCAAGGGATTCTAAGTCCATTCCCTGGCTTGTGCCTCACACTTAATTTTAGACTAAAAAATCAGGGTTATATCTAAATATAAGAGTTAAAACTATAAAACTTCCTGAAGAAAACTTGGGGAAAAACTTTATGACTTTGGATTACACAAAAAATTCTTAGGCTATAAGAAGCACATAATTACCAAAACTGTTAATTTCTTTTAAAGATGACAATATCAAATGCTGGCAGTAATGTGGGGAAACATTGTTAATAGTTTCAAAATGGCACAGCTACTCTGAAAAAAACACACCATTTCTTGCAGAGCTAATCACAAAAATATAGAATTTATCAAATATACAGTTTATTATTATTTCTGGTGGGAATATAACATTTCAGAAACCCAAACTTGAAATGACTTTAAAGATTAGCATTTTGCTTTTTAATGAGGCAGTTCCTCCTTAATGTATTTTTTCCTGCACTTAGCTGTCTCTTCTTTAGATAAACAGTCCCACCTCGCTGAACTGCGGCAGAGAAACCGCTTCCCATCCTTTGGGCTTTTCAGTTGCTTATCTTCGACCCTCTTTAAGTTCTCCAACAGTCTTTCACATGAGCAGCATGAAAGGAAACATCAAGGAAGAGTTTCATCTTGCCTAAATATAAAAGACCACTTCACTTAAATGATGACTGGGAGGAAATGTGGCCAAGAAGTAGCAGCATTTGATGCTGCCTTTGGGGAATGAGCTGACAGTATAAGCGTGACTGCCAGCCCTGCAGGTTTCGCACATCTGCTGGGATCTGCCCTAGAACTCCCTGCGGAGAGGATGGGGTCGTCAGGAAGGCGTGCTCATGTGTCTCAGAAAGGGAACGTGGACCCGGACAAACTGCCATCTGTTTCACTGAGCTTAATGACCCCAAAAAGTTAGAATCCATCATTCTGATGAGTCCTGCAAATAGAAAGCTCCCTCCAGTCAACTATTTGTATCCTTCTTATTAAGCATTTAAGGCTTTATCATCAGAATGATAAACGGAAAGTGGGGGAGGAATGGAAAGCTCTGAATGGGAGGGAGTTAAGAAACATGGGTTCTTGGTTTCTTTCCCAATTAGCTAGCTAGTACACTTCCTTTCTTGGCGTCTCAGATTTTGCAGTTGTTGAGTTAGAGGCGATTGGACCAAAAGTTCCCTGTGGTCTCTTTCAGTTCTTAGTGATAGGCGACAAGAACGTACTGGAGTGAACCCTCCTCCCTGTGGCCATCGTAAGGGAGTGAGCAGAAGCAGCTGCCCTGGCTGGCTTGGCTGTCTTACTTGGAAGCACTTCAATGACTCCTGAGGGTGAAGAGATTGAGCACTTCAAATTCCATCTCGTCATGTGCACTGTTAGAGAAAACTGCAGACAGATTTACGGATAGCTTGAGAATATGTGCTTGAGTATTTTAGAGAGTTACTGTTCATTAGGTAGGAACTTAATGGGCTGTTTCTATTCTCTGCGACATGTGATAACAGTTAGAAAATAAATAGTAGAGTAACTTTTCCAGAGTGTTAGATTCTGGGTTCCTTTGGTTAATGAACAAGATGATCCAAGAAGTAAACAATAGAGTATGATCTCATTCTTAAAATTTTGATTTTTAGGTACTTTTCCAAAGGAAAAGTATATTTCATGTGTGAGATCTAAAAACCATAACAATTAAAAAATCTTTGGCTAGAAAATTCATAAAGTTTTGAGCCTAAAAAGATTTGAGGTGGCTTTTTGTTTTCTTCTCTCAGAACTTCAGCAACACGTAGACACACTGTTTGCAAGTGGTTGCCTAGTAACTGCTTATTTACAGTGACTATGGGGACCACTTCCCTGTAGCCTGACTCTAAAACTAGAAAGTTCAGGGAAAACACAAACACTAAATGATTTATTTCATTGATCATCAGTTTGATTTTAAGACATTCTGTAATTCTTATGTTTTAAAAGTACCAGCTTTAAACAGTGGATTAAAAAAATACAGTGTGATATTTGCTTTGTTTTGGTGGGAAAATAATGCATTTTCATTTATTGTGGTTATTGAAATATTAGGATTGTAGAAATAAATCTTCTTACATCCTTTCTCTTTGTGCTGCCTTTTCTGCCTCTCTTCTTTGATACTGCTGTCTTTCAAATTCATTAAGTTTTCCCTTATTTGAGTCTTTCACATGTACTAATTAGTATATTGAAAAGCAGAGATATTACTTTGCCAACAAAGGTCTGTCTAGTCAAGGCTATGGTTTTTCCAGTAGTCATGTATGGATGTGAGAGTTGGACTGTGAAGAAAGCTGAGCGCCGAAGAATTGATGCTTTTGAACTGTGGTGTTGGAGAAGACTCTTGAGAGTCCCTTGGACTGCAAGGAGATCCAACCAGTCCATCCTAAAGGAGATCAGTCCTGGGTACTCTTTGGAAGGACTGATGCTGAAGCTGAAACCCCAATACTTTGGCCACCTCATGCAAAGAGTTTACTCATTGGAAAAGACCTTGATGCTGGGAGGGATTGGGGGCAGGAGAAGGGGATGACAGAGGATGAGATGGCTGGATGGCATCACCAACTTGATGGACATGAGTTTGAGTGAACTCCGGGAGTTTGTGATGGACAGTGAGTCCTGGTGTGCTGTGATTCATGGGGTCACAGAGTCAGACACGACTGAGCAACTGAACTGACCTGAACTTAGAAATAATAAGCTCTGTGTCTTTTATTTTCATGGTTATTCTGATTATTTTAATGTGAACACTTGTCAGAGTGTATAGTTGTTCAAATTTTACCTTCTAAAAATTGCAAAGAGTTTCGAGTTTTGTTATTGTTGTTTTTAGCCACACAGCATGGGGAATCTTAAGTTTCCTGCCCAGGGATTTGACCAATGGACTGTCAAGGAAGTGTCAACCTTCGAATGTTTTAATTCTGATCACCCTCCACCCTCTCACTATTTATAAGGTACTAAAATGGTGTTTTAGGCTAATTATTCCCACTGACTTTTATAACATTACAATCAATGTAATCAGTTATTATAAACAATCGATGTTGTTAATTTTATCCGTATATTACCAATGTCTTTGTTACCATCTCTTTTGAAATAGAGTTCTTCCTTTAATCCTCAGTGAGCTCTTTGGTGGTAAATTCTCTCAGTTTTTATTTGTCTGAAAATTATTTTCTCGAGGGTGTTAATGATAGGTTGTCAATGGTTGCATCTCAGCCTGTTGAAGATGCTCCTCGGGCTCCGGCTTCTCTCACTGCTGTTGAGAAGCCAGCTGTCAGCCCAGTTGCTGTTTCGTTATGGTGGCGCGTCTTCTGTCTGTGTGCTGTTGGAGGCATGTTGTCTTTTGGTGTTCTCTGGCTATGATTAGGTATAGAATACTCTTTCTTCCATCCTGCTTTTTGGTTTGTTTTCATTTGGTCTTTCTGGATTTGTGCCTTTTAAGCATTCTGGGAAATTCCCAGCCATTATCCTGGCAAAGCTTTTCTTACATATTCTAGTACGTCATTCTGGATTGATAGTTAGACCTCACTCTATACTCCATGCCTTTTAACTTCTATTTCATATTTTTCATCTCTGTCTGGGATACTTCCTGAATTTTTTTGTATGTTTCTTCCCATTCTCAAATTCTCTCCTCGGGTATAGCTAACCAATTATTCCTGTCCATTGATATTTTACAATTCAATTGTTGATCTCTAGAAATTTCATTTGGTTCTCTTTATTTTATTTATTTATGTATTTATTTTCACTCCTGCATTTTATTTTATTTAAATTTTATATTGGAGTATATATAGTTGATTAACAAGGTTGTGTTAATTTCAGGCATACAGCAAAGTGATTCAGTTGTAATGTACATGAATCTCTTCTTTTCCAGTTCTTTTCCAAGTTAGGTTATTACAGAGTATTGAACAGGGTTTCCTGTGCTACACAGTAGGTCCTCGTTGGTAATCTATTTTAAATATAGTAGTGTGTACATGTCGATTGTTTGGTTCTCTTTAAAATCTGTTTGTTCATCTATGGAGTTTGTTGTTCTTTACTCATATTTTGAGCTTTCACATTTATTTATTTAATCATATTATATATAATTATTTTATATCTGTGTCTAATAATTCCAGTATCAGAAGTCTTTGGGGATCTCTTTCCCCTGTTGTTTCTGCTATCTCCTATTCATTGTGCCTTGCTTCCTTGTGCAAGGAATTGTGCAAATTCATTTGTGAATTACTCCTTTTCCCTGGGTCTTTCTTTTTTTTAATTGAAGTGTAGTTGCTTTACAATGTCATGTCAATCTCTACTGTACAACCAAGTGACTCAGTTATACACATATATACATTCTTTTTTGTATTCTTTTCCATCATGGTTTAGCATATTATATTGAATATAGTTTCCTGTGCCATACACCTTGCTGTTTATCCATTCTAAATGTAAAGTTTCTTGGATCTTTATCTATGGAAATTTTTTGTGTCCTAGGTTTTACTCTCTTCTGCCAACCATTTAGGAGACAATATCACCATTTTAAATAAAATTGTTATCTTAAGAAGTTTTATTTATTTATTTGTTTGATTCAGTGGCAAACTGTAAATCACGATTCAGGCTGTAAATCTTTGTGAGAGGCAGGCTGTTATTATCTGTCAGAGAGGGTTTTTACTTAGTTAGGAGACCTGAATATTTCTTTCTTTCTTGTTATTCTATCCATCATTTTATTTGTTTCTAGTAAGAGAATCATTTAGGGCATCTAGTCTGCCATCCTGCTGGAAATGGAATAATCTTATGAATTTCCAAGTTGAATGCAACTTATTTTGTCACTAGAATTTCTTTCTTGACACGAGGCACCAATGACTAAAAAGTCACACAATTTGGATCAAGTTTAGCAGAAAGAGTAAATGAGAATTGTTACAACATAAATGGGAGTGTAGTTCTATTTTTCGTGACATCCATGGACATAGAACCTGACACTTGCCAAATTTCAGAATTTACTGTACTCAAGATCTGTGTCATTGACTTTAAAAAGTGAAATGTGAGGGTTTAAAAAAATATTTATGCATTTGACTGCATCAGGTTTTCACTGGGTCAAGCAGGATCTTCTGCTGAGATGCTTGGACTCTCTAGTTACGCCAGGTGGGCTTCAGTAGCTGTGGCATGCTGGCTTTGTTGCTCTGCTGCACGTGGGATCTTAGTTTCCGAACTGGTGATCGGACCCATGTCCCCTGCATTGCAAGGTGGATTCTTAACCGCCGGACCACCAGGGATGTTCCTGATGTGTGAGTTTTGAAAGAGAGTTGGATCCCTCCTGGTAACTTAATGTTAATAAACAAATTATACTGATTCAAGTGCCAGATCCACTCTGGGAGTGGTTTATATTGATACTGGATCTGAAGGTGTAAATTCCCGGTGGTGCATACAGTCAGGTGTGTTGTGCTGACACCCAGGAAAACATTCCTCCTTGCCTTCCCTTTTTTCTTCTGATGCTCAGTTGCGCATGGTCAGAAACAGGTGTTACTTTCTGAGAACAATTCTGAAGAATAGTTCACCTCAGAAATTTATGTGAACAAGCCATTCAATGCCAATAGAAAGTTGGTAAATACCATGTTTGCAGGAATAATGCAAATGCTGTATACCTGTTTCAGCCTCTATGGGGCTTGATGAAACCTGCTGTCATCTCAAAAGTTCCTCAACACAATAGCAAAATTAAGGACACTGTATTCAGCTACAGCTTGCTGTAGGCTGCACAGACCCAAGAGTTCCTCAAGCTTAAAAATGCTATCATTTCTTTAGGTCACTGCAGACTATTAATAGAAGCTTCCACTGTCTCTGGGAATCATTTAACTGAATGCAGCTCTCGCTGTAGGGAGAGTGAGTGGTCAGTGATGAGACCACCCTTGTTCCCCAAGTCCTGTTCAAACAGGCCATCTAGAATGTTGGTCAAAAGAAGACAGATAAGCAGTTCAGAATCACAGAGGAAATGACCTCACCAATAATGGTTTATTCAATAATAAAAAAAATATTTACTGTGTGTCTCCTGTGGTCTCTGGCATTGTTCTAAGTGCTAGAGATAAAATAGTAAGCAAAACAACCCCATTCTTACAGCTCATAGTCCTGGAGTGGAGGACAGATGAGAAAAAAACAGATGAGTCCATTACCAGAGCATTTTTTTGCCTGTACTCAACAGGATCCTAGGAGCAGAGATCAAACCCACACCTTCTGCATTGGAAGCACAGAGTCTCAACTACTGGACCACCAGGGAAGTGCCCCATTACTAGAGCTTAATGAAGGCTTTAAAAGGGGAGGTAGAGGCTGCCATCCAACCGTCTTGGTGTGCACTCTGCTGGTCCCACACAGTTTTTCAGCCAAAACTGTACTACATAACAACACAGCTTAGAAACAGCCTTCCAGGAACTATCTCCCCAAAATGAAGCAGTGCAGAGGGTGGGGTGGGAAAAGGAGCAAGAGACAATGATGAAAATATTGTAATTATTTGACCTTTCAGGAGAAGTTTCAAACATATTAAGAAAGCTTGTTTAATAAGCAAAACATTGGTACATTGTTCTGGCACATGGCATTTGTAGACAAAACTGGGAAAACAGAAGTAAAAATTTTTAGTTTGGAATTGAAAAGCCAAATTTTAATATCTTTCTATGTTCACAAAAAATAGCTTCATTTAAAAAATTAAATCCTCATGTAAATAAGTTTTTAGGGCCATGAAAATACCATTATAATGATGGACACACGTCATTTACATTTGTCCAAACCCATAAGGACTTCCCATGTGGCACAAGTGGTAAAGAACCCATCTGCCAGTGCAGGTAGGTATAAGAGACTCGGTTTGATCCCTGGGTTGGGAAGATCCCCTGGAGGAGATGGAGCATGGCAACCCGCTCCAATATTCTTGCCTGGAGAATTCCCATGGACAGAGGCTAGTGGGCTACAGTCCATAGGGTCACAAAGAGTTGGACTCGACTGAAGTGACTCACAGAGAAAAACCCATAGAACATAAAACACTAAGAGTGAACCCTAACATACACCAGGGGCCGTGGCTAATCATGAAGTGTCAGTGTTGGTTCATCAGTGTAGCAAATGTACCCCTTTTGTTGATAATGGGGGAGCCCATGCCTCTGTGGGGGGAGGAAATAGTGGGAAATCTCAGTACCTTCCAATCAATTTTACTGTAAACCTAAAATTTCTCTTAAAAAACAAGGTTTTGTTTCAAAAACGAAAATTTGCTTCTTGGTTGTGTGCTCTGACCGCACCCCCTTATAAAGCAGCCATGTCAGTGAATGAGATACTACAGAATAAAAAGCCCATCAACACACAGTGTCTTAAATGAATGAGTGGCTCTAGCACTGGTATGTGTCAGCATTTTCTGGGAATAATGGTTGTGAAAGTTGCTCAGTTGTGTCCAACTCTATTCCAGGCCAGAATAACATGGAGTAGGTAGCTGTTCCCTTCTCCAAGGGATCTTCCCAACACAGGGATTGAACCCAGGTCTCCTGCATTGCAGGCGGATTCTTTACCAGATGAGCCACAGGGAAGCCCGGGAATAATGGTTAAATAAAACTTAACACCTCCATTGGAACATTAAGAACATTTTTTCTCCTTTTTCAGTTGTCAAACCCAAGAGCCGGCTCAATCACCAGCGCCCTCTTCCAAATGCTCCTTATCATTTGGTTGTTGCTGCTTGTCAGCACATGGCTACTCTTTGTCCCCTCTGCTTGGGTTCTGGGCACAAAAGTGAAGTTGTTAGTTTTTTGCCAACTGTCTCCATGATGACTGGTAGGAAATAATTGATCCTTCCTTCATTGTTTGTAACGAAAGCCTGTCTCCAGGTCTATAAGCTTTCCTCTGTATCTTGCCTAGAGAAGACAAAACAGACGTATTTTCCCTGGGCCCTGGCCATCTGACCCACTTCCCAAGCATTGTTTTCTCTAGATCAGGAGATTGGGGCAATCACCATTCACCCTGAGGGGTAGCAGATGAAGGGGATGTGTGTGGGAGTGAAAAAGCCTATTTGGGCACCATGCCTACCAGGACAGCCTAGCCTAATGAGAAATTTTTTATTTTTTTCATATTTTCAACACTATTCTGATCAGCATGCCTTTCTCACCACTAGTCCTATCTGAGATTTTAACACTATTCTCTGTTCATGTGGGGGGGGGGAGTGGAAATCTATATTTAGTTTAAAACCATTACATCATCAAGAGGGCAAAGTTTAAAGTACTTGACCTGTTTCTGAACATTGTTACAGAGCTGTCTTAACAAATGAGACATAGAAGAATGTTTTCAAGAGTCCTAGGAAAATGTTATTTCTTAAGATACAGACTATACCTTTTCATGAAGATGGTGCTGAAGGTGAAGAAGGAAACCCCTGCCCCTCCTAAAGCTGAAGCCAAAGCAAAGGCTTTGAAGGCCAAGAAAGCAGTGTTGAAAGGTGTCCACAGCCACAAGAAAAAGAAGATCCAGATGTCACCCACTTTCTGGAGGCCCAAAACACTGCAGCTGAGGAGGTAGCCCAAATATCCCTGGAAGAGCGCCCCTAGGAGAAACAAATGACCACTATGCCATCGTCAAATTCCCCCTCATCTGAGTCAGCCATGAAGAAAACAGAAGATAGCAGCATGCTGGTATCCACTGTGGATGTCAAGGCCAACAAGCACCAAATTACACAGGCTGTGAAGAAGCTCTATGACACTGACATGGCTATGGTCAGTACTCTGATCAGGCCTCATGGCGAGAAGAAGGCATATGTCCAACTGGCTCCTGACTATGATGCTTTGGATGTCGCCAACAAAATTGGGATCATCTAAACTGAGTCCAGCTGGCTAATTCCAAATATAAAAATTTTCACTATGTGGGAAAAAAAGATACAGGCTATACATGGGGTGCTGTGGGGATCATGGATGCTGGTCATAGTCTTGATAGTCACATTTTATTCACTGGTGTGAAATTCCAGTAAGTGTGGCCTGCACAGATGTTGCCAAAACTCAGCCTCTGTTCAGTGGTTCCAAATAGAAATGTGGAGACCGAGTTTTGGGTGACGTAGAAAGAAGAGTAGCTTCTATTGCTTTGCTAGACAAAGGGGCCACACTAGGTGAATGCCCTGAAGCCAGTGCCCTGGACAGAGCAGTGAGGAGTTTTATCGTGTTCAAGGAGCAGAGCATGATCAGCTCTTGGACTGACTGACATCAAGGTGAAGTTTCAAGCATCATCGGTCTTCTGGTTTCAGCCGGTGTAGGGTCTGTCTTCTTGTGGTCAGCAGTTGTCATCTGAGTGGAGGGTAGAGAGGGTCGTCTGCCTCCCATCAAATCAACTTAGGAACGTGTGTCAGGCCTTTATCTACGTCTTTCAGGGAGCTGGGACTATGAAGATTCCGTGATATGGCAGAATTCTCATCTAAATTGTTACCAGTTCCCTAGCCCAACAGCTCTTCTTTGTTTCTACATCTTCACATTTCCCAATCATTAACTCTTGAGTCAGCATTTTACTTCAAAAGTCAAGGACAGGGGCTTGTACACAGTTCCACAGGGACCAGACCTGACCTTTTTCTTTACCTCATACTCTACACCCCAATCCTGTTGATTTTACTTTCAAAATATAGTGTGTTCCTAAATCAATCATGTCTCAACATTACATCTTAGTCCAAAACATCATTATCTATTTCCCTGGCCACTGAAATAGATTTTACTTCCATTACCTTTGACCACTTTCCCATCCACCCAGCTGTTGGGTTGGGCCACCGAGTCTCCTAAGGTTCAAATGACAAATTTTTTTCAAGGAAATTGGCTTTCTGGCTCCTCCTTCCCCTGAGTTGTTTTTGCCTTATCTGCATGGTTATCCCTGAGTCATCCTTGACGTATGGGTCCAGGTGATGTATGGGTCCAGGTGTTGTATGGGATACTAGAGATGACTACATAATTAAGAGTATGGAGCTGCTGGGACTTTCCTCATGGTCCAGTGGTTAAGACTCTGTGCTTCCAATGCAGGGGCCACAGTGGGTTCCATTTCTGGTTGGTGAATGAAGATCCTATATGCCCTGTGATGGGGCTTCCCAGGTGGCTTAGGGGTAACAAATCTGCCTGCAGTGCTGGAGACACAGGCTATGTGGGTTCGATCCCTGGGTCAGGAAGATCTCCTGCAGGAAGGCATGGAAATCCACTGTAGTATTCTTGACTGGAGAATCCCATGGACAGAGGAGCCTGGTGGGCTATAGTCCATAGGGTCACAAAGAGTTGGACACGACTGAAGCAACTGGGCACGCGTGCATGCACATGCTCTGTGGTGAGGCCAAAAGATTTTTTTTTAATTTTATTATTTTACTTTACAATACTGTATTGGTTTTGCCATACATTGACATGAATCCACCACAGGTGTACATGAGTTCCCAACTGTGAACCCCCCCCTTCCACCACCGTCCCCATATCATCTCTCTGGATCATCCCAGTGCACCAGCCCCAAGCATCCTGTATCCTGTATCGAACCTAGACTAGCGATTCATTTCTTACAAGATAGTATACATGTTTCAATGCCATTCTCCCAAATCATCCCACCCTCTCCCTCTCCCACAGAGTCCAAAAGTCTGTTCTTTACATCTGTTTCTCTTTAAAAAATGAGTAGGGATCTGCTATGGAGTGTGGTGCACACAGAGAAGAATCATGAAAAGTTCACGTTGGACAGGAGGATTTTTGCACCAGTAAAAGACTCTCATCTTAACAGTTTCTGCTTCAAAATAAACAAGTTCCAGGACAAAAGTTTAATATGCTCTAAGGGGTGTAAGCTGAAGGCCACATAACTCATGAAGAATAATGTTCAGGAATTTCCAAGCAAGGATAAACATGAGGCTATATACATAAAGTTGGGCTTCTACAGGTGGCTCAGGAGATGTGGATTCAGTCCCTGGGTTGGGAAGATCCCCTGGAGAAGAAAATGGCAACGCACTCCAGTATTCTTACCTGGGAAATCCCATGTATAGACGAGCCTGGCAGGCTACAGTTCATGGGGTCTTGAAGAATCGGACATGACTTAGTAACTAAACAGCAACAGCAGCATACACACAAAATAGGATCACCAAAGGTCCATCTAGTCAAGGCTATGCTTTTTCCAGTAGTCACGTATGGATGTGAGAGTTGGACTATAAAGAAAACTGAGTGCCAAAGAATGGATGCTTTTGAACTGTGATGTTGGAGAAGACTCTTGAGATTCCCTTGGACTGCAAGGAGATCTAACTAGTCCATCCTGAAGGAGGTCAGTCCTGGGTATTCATTGATAGGACTGATGTTGAAGCTGAAACTCCAATACTTTGGCCACATGATGTGAAGAGCTGACTCATTTGAAAGGACTCTGATGCTGGGAAAGATTGAGGGCAGGAGGAGAAGGGGACAATAGAGGATGAGATGGTTGGATGGCATCACTGACTCAATGGACATGGGTTTGGGCAAACTCTGGGAGTTGGTGATGGACAGGGAGGCCTGGTGTGCTGAGGTTCATGGGGTTGCAAAGAGTCGGACACGACTGAGTGACTGAACTGAACCACACTATTTGAAGAATGACTATCTAATGTGGACACAATTATAGTAAAGTGAATGCCACTTGGCAAACTGAACTGTACAAGAAGCCTGTTTTTCTACAGTCCTACACTCTACCTGCTGAGCTATGGCAGGGAGTATAGCAGTCTGTTCTTCTATAACCTAATTTCTGTTTGGAACCCCCATTATTCCAATGCAGCAGGAGTTAATCTCTGTCAGTTTGGGGATTTCCTCCCACATTCCCAGAGTTGCATCAAATTTCTGGAGACTGTTCAACAGACGAGAGGTTGGGAGTGGAAGTACAAGTTTGAATCTGGCCTCTGGTCACCATCTGTCCATGCTGGTGGGCATCACAGGGATGGCCGACACTGGGAATGGGAAAGACCTGGCACCCCAGCTCCCACAAAGACCACACCTTCAGTATCTATCTGTTGGGCACACCTCAAAGTCATTTTTCTAGGCTATTCCCAGGAACCCCAAAACCTATCTGGAGCTTTGGTAATGCCTCCTTCCCACTTGACTCTTGAATGAGGGGGTGGGGCCATCTCAAGGCCACATTAGCATCTATGTTCCAACTTCTTCCTCCACCAGGAAATCTTTGTCAGGGATCCCATCCTCTACATTACTGAGCAGATTTCTACATCTTATTTATGCCCTGCACACTTGTCATTCTCTTTGGGGTGTCAAAAGCCAAAAGCAGCTCCTTATTTTCTGTTTTCTGTTAATTTATTCTGCCTGAGGGTGTGCATGCTTGGTCACCCAGTCATGTCCGTCTCTTTGCGACCCTATGGACTGTGGCCCTTCAGGACCCTCTGTCTGTGGGATTCTCTAGGTAAGAATACTAGGGTGAGTTGCCATACCCTCCTCCAGGAAGGTCTTCCTGACTCAGGGATCAAACCCAAGTCTTTTACATCTTCTGCACGGGCAGGCATGTTCTTTGCCACTAGCATCACCTGGGAAGCACCTGGCCCGAGGATAATAGAATTCAAATAACCCATCTGCTGTTTGAAAGACATTAAGAATGAAGAAGTAGAGAAAATATTAGAGGAAAGCATTGGCTATTACTTAAAAAATGTATCCTACCTCGTAACTTTCTATTGATTAATTCCGTAAAAGCGGTATGAAGCATAGACTGGAGTGGTGTCTGAAACAGACTAAATATCTTGACACATACAAATGATCATTACATGCTCTAATATGATTATTTTTCTAGGCTATTCCCAGGAACCCCAAAACCTATCTGGAGCTTTGGTAATGCCTCTTCCCACTTGACTCTTGAATGAGGGGGTGGGGCCATCTCAAGGCCACATTAGCATCTATGTTCCAACTTCTTCCTCCACCAGGAAATCTTTGTCAGGGATCCCATCCTCTACATTACTGAGCAGATTTCTACATCTTATTTATGCCCTGCACACTTGTCATTCTCTTTGGGGTGTCAAAAGCCAAAAGCAGCTCCTTATTTTCTGTTTTCTGTTAATTTATTCTGCCTGAGGGTGTGCATGCTTGGTCACCCAGTCACGTCCGTCTCTTTGCGACCCTATGGACTGTGGCCCTTCAGGACCCTCTGTCTGTGGGATTCTCTAGGTAAGAATACTAGGGTGAGTTGCCATACCCTCCTCCAGGAAGGTCTTCCTGACTCAGGGATCAAACCCAAGTCTTTTACATCTTCTGCACAGGGAGGCATGTTCTTTGCCACTAGCATCACCTGGGAAGCACCTGGCCCGAGGATAATAGAATTCAAATAACCCATCTGCTGTTTGAAAGACATTAAGAATGAAGAAGTAGAGAAAATATTAGAGGAAAGCATTGGCTATTACTTAAAAAATGTATCCTACCTCGTAACTTTCTATTGATTAATTCCGTAAAAGCGGTATGAAGCATAGACTGGAGTGGTGTCTGAAACAGACTAAATATCTTGACACATACAAATGATGATTACATGCTCTAATATGATACATGGGAGCTCTTAAAAATATTATTTGCAATAACTTAGAATGTCATTCGGAGAAGGCAGTGGCAACCCACTCCAGTACTCTTGCCTGGAAAATCTCATGGACGGAGGAGCCTGGTAGGCTGTAGTCCATGGGGTTGTTGAGAGTTGGACACGACTCAGTGACTTCACTTTTACTTTTCACTTTCATGCATTGGAGAAGGAAATGGCAACCCACTCCAGTGTTCTTGCCTGGAGAATCCCAGGGATGGCGGAGCCTGATGAGCTGCCGTCTATCGGGTCGCACAGAGTCGGACACGACTGAAGCGACTTAGCAGCAGCAGCAGAATGTCATTAGATTATATGGTGTCCATTTCTGCTGTGATCAGGCCATAGAATGCTAGGCTAATCAACTGCCTAACTTTCTAAGCATAGATTTTCCTATTTGTAAAGTGGGGATAATAACCTTTACTCTACACAGTTTTGTGGAAATTAAATCATGTTAAATAATCAAGGTGATGCATCACTACCATTAAGTAAGCTCTTATTTGTTCATTCATCTTTTATCAACTCATGGGTTCACTCTTTCTGTCATCAGGTACACATGCCTTACTCCTGTATAGCAAGACTACAGCCACTGTTTGTTTTTAATTAAGGTGGAGGCTCTTTCTTTCTTTCTGGCTGCATCAGATCTTAGTTGCAGTTACAGCATGTGGGATCTCTGTTGCAGCATACAGATCCTTCATTGTGGTGCATGGGCTTCTCTCTAGTTGGGGCTCATGGGCTCAATAGTTGGATTGTATGGGCTTAGTTGCCCCGACACACATGGGTTCCCAACTCCCCGACCAGGGATGTTCCCTGCACTGGAAGGCAGATTCGTAACCACTGGACCACCAGGAAAGTCCCCAGCTGCTGTTAATGAAGCTTTTGCTATATATATACACAAACAGAGGTCTTTGGGTGGGTGTGCCTGCCCTAGCCATTTATCAAGTCAATTATAGATAGAAGCCCTAAGTAAGATCAGTGAAGATGAGCCCTGGATTCACTATTCCCAAGGATCCTATGAACAACACTCATGACTAGGGCCTCCCCATTGCCCTTACTGGTTTTCAGCAGATGAGTAGTTTAGAGCAGAAATAGTAACTTATGGACAACAACATCCCCCTCACCTTTTCTCTAAATAAATATTATCAATGATACTTTATAAGCTTCACATAGAGACTTGGATGAGATAAACTCTTAGATCTAGAGCAGAGTTCATAACTATTCTTTCTCTTTTCATTGCAGTATAATTTTTATACAATAACATGAACTGATCTTACATGTTCAAGTCAATGAATATTTGACAAGTCTATACACCACCCTGAACAAGAGTTAAACATTTTTATCACCATCCCCACAATTTATCCTCATGGGCTTCCCTGGTGGCTCAGACAGTAAGAAATCTGCCTGCAATGCAGGAGACACAGGTTTGATCCCTGGGTTAGGAATATCTTGTGGAGAAGGAAATGGCAACCCACTTCAATATTCTTGCCTGGAGAATTTCATGGACAGAGGAGCCTGGTGGGCTACAGTCCCTGGGGTTGCAAAGAGCCAGACATGAATGAGCATAAAGCTAGTTTACTTTCATGCCCCTTTCTAGTCAATTCTTCTACCAATATGGCCGAATTTTTTAAATTGTGAGAGTCCCACGTATTCTTAGGGATGTCTTCTATTTTAGTTATCATTTGAATTCTCACAACTTTAATCTATTGGAAGTAAACTAATGAGAGACAATGCTTGCTGCATCATCTCAAAATCCATAACTATTCTGGGAGGTTGGAACTATTTCTCCTTTCATTTTACAGATAAGAAAACTGAAGCTTAATGAGATAGAGTCAGTTACCCAAAGGTCAAAATGTTCTGAAGTGGCAGAGTTGGAATTTGAACTCAGATGGGTCTGATTATAGAACTTTTATTTTTTTTTGAAGACACATTTATTCAGCATCATGATCAGACTATTACATTTAGCATCAGTAGCACTGGTACAAAAAAACCCAACTAAAACACTTCGTTGGAATGAAATACACTTTCCACAGGAGAGAAACTAAAATAACCTGTTATACAATTAGACAGTCCTGGAGGTTTCTCATCCATACATGCGAGTATTGTCTAAAACATGTCTTCTTTGTTGCAGCTCGGCCCCGCCACCACTATGCCTGGCTGAGTTCTCAAGTCTGATGTAACCTGTAGCTTCCCGGTCACTTGTCTGACTATCCTTTCTTCCTAAGCTTTGTTTCTTGGCAGTAATGAAAACCTTCTGTCACTGCCATAGCTACTGCTGGAACTGCCATTTGGCAAAGTACTGGCCTCCACCACCACAAGGACCTGAACTTCTGCCTCCAAAGTTTCCTCCTGTCATGGGTCCAAAGTGTGAAGCTTGGCTATTGTAACTGCCAAAACCATTGTAGCTTTTGCCACCTCCAAAACTGTTTCCGTCATCACCAAATCTGTTACGGGGCTTCCCTGGTAGCTCAGCTGGTAAAGAATCTGCCTGCAATGCAGGAGACCTGGGTACAATCCCTGGGTTGGGAAGATCCCCTGGAGAGGGGATAGGCTACCCACTCCAGTATTCTTGGGCTTCCCTGGTGGCTCAGATGGTAAAGAATCTGCCTGCAATGTGAGAGACCTGAGTTTGATCCCTGGGTTGGACAGATCCCCTGGAGGAGGGCACAGCAACCCACTCCTGTATTCTTGCCCGGAGAAACCCCATGGACAGAGGAGCCTGGGGGCTTGAAGAATCAGACACAACTGAGCAACTAAGCATAGCACAGATCCGTTATAGCTGTGCCCACTGCCTCCGTATCAGCCACCACCATAGCTGCCACCAAAGGCACATTGACCGCCGTAGTTTCCTCCTCGACCAAAGCTGTCATTCCCACCGAAATCACTAGCCATCATTCATTCACCAGCTAGTGAAGGCCTAACCATCTCTTGCTTAGCTTACACTTTCCTTACTTCACTGTTGTGGTGATTCACAGGGTAGTTGACAGTCTTGTCTACAAAGTCATGGTATCAAAGGTTACGAATGCAAAGTCTCTCTTTGCCACTGTTTCGGTCAGTCATGATTTCAAACACTTCAGTTTCCCTATACTGTTCAAAATAACCTCTCAGGTGATATTCTTCAGTGTCTTCTTTAGTGCCACCCATAAAAATCTTTTTTTCACAGTTAAGTGGGCACCAGATCTTTGAGAATCTTCTCTTGAGATGGCCCTCTTGGGCTCTACAGCTCCTCCGTCACCTTGCATGGCCTTGCCTTCCTGGCCGGATCTACCTCCTCCACAAGGCATATGTGACAAACCCGAAGCCCCTGGAGTGCTTGGTGTTTGGAGCCCTCATTACCATACAGTCTCTGAGGGTTCCCCATTGCTCAGAATGGCTCCTCAGACTCTCCTCTGTTGTTTCAAAGCTCAAAAGTCTGATAAAGAGCTTCCGCAACTGTTTGGGTTCTTTGGGAGACTCTGAGTTAGACAATCATGCAACAGTGAGGGTGGGTGGAGATTTTAATGACGCTTACTGGGCAGTGTCCATGGACAGAAAGGCTGGAACTTGACTTTTAAATCACTATACTAAAGAACAGGTATACCTTGAGGTTTGGTCATGACTGCAATTGTCCTGGGTCTGAATCTGGGGCATCTGCTATTATGACATCTGCTATAGATAGCATTGGTCACTCAGTTGTGTCTGACTCTGTGACTCCAGGGACTATAGACTGCCAGGCTCCTCCATCCATTAAGTTCTTCAGGCAAGAATACTGGAGTGGGTCGCCATTCCCTTCTCAAGGGGATCTTCCCAACCCAGGGATTGAACCTGGGTCTCTTGCATTACAGGCAGATGATTTACCAGCTGAGTTACATCTGAACTACACATCCTTATGATGACAAAAGGAGAAAGAATAAGTTGGTTGACTTAATACTATCATACGATATAACTTCCATGTCCTTTATAGTATCTTCACAAACCTTTTTACCCTTTCATTAGCTTATGCCTGCAAGATTTCTATCAGTTGATGGTTAAGAACCAGGATAGTGATCATGATAATGATGAGGATTATGAAAACAAACATTTCTGAGCACTTACTATATTTAAGGTGCCATACGAGGCCCTGTAACTTAATTTCCTTATTTAGTTCTCATAACCACTTTCAGGGTAGAATCTGTCATTAACATTTTTCCAGACTAAAATATTGAGACTTTAGACAGCCTGAGTGACTTGCCAAGTGCTGTCCAGTTAAGAAGGTGGTAGAACTGATTGTGAATATTGTCAGGCTTGTCCCAAGAGCCTGAGTTTCAACCACCACCCTATACAGCCTCTTAATCCTCTATTTATGCCCTCAGTCCTGTTAATAAAGAATGGTCTTGGTTCCTGCCTGAACTAGATTCCACCAGCATAAACATGTGAACATGAACTCTGCCAGCTGGCACTCTTTAAGATAAGATCCTTTTAGTCCCAAACACTCAAGTCCACCTGGTCTTCAGAAACTTGGACAAGAGCCAGCCTGACTTTTGGTCAAGTTATGAAGTAGAGGAAGTTGGTCTTTGGAATTTTGTACTTCCCTGCACTCTGCCGCCATACCCTCAATCAAAGACTCCTCTAATTTTCAGTTCCTGGAGCCCAAATCTTCCAAAAGGACTGAATTCTTCAGTCTCTGCCTGTTTACTTCTTGAGACTCCAAGCTCCTCAAGCCCCAGCTTGTTGATTTTCCATCTGTATCTGAGTCAGTTTCACTCAGTTTCCCATCCAAGCCTGTGCTAATGTCCTCATGGAGGGAGGTTGGTGGAGGCCCTCCAGACACTCAAGGCTTTCTAGAGATAGGACCCCTATCTATTGGGTTGGCCAAAAAATTCATTTGAGTTTTTCCATAACATCTTATAGGAAAACCTCAAACAAATTTTTTGGCCAGCTCAATATTTTGGCAACTGGAGTGCTCTGTGTTCCAGGACTGATAGGAAAGGAAGAGATGGCAGCCTTAGTGATAACAACAGCTAATCACAGAGTATTTAATCTGTGCCCTAAACAGTTCTAAGTACTTTATATGTGCATGTGTGCTAAGTTGCTTCAGTCATGTTCGACTCTTTGTGACCTCATGGACTGTAGCCCACCAGGCCCTTCTGTCCATGGGGATTCTCCAGGCAAGAATACTGGAGTGGGTTGCCATGCCCTCCTCCAGGGGATCTTCCCGGCCCAGGGATCCAACCCGTGTCTCTTACATCTACCTGCACTGGCGGATAGGTTCTTTACAACTAGCAGCCCCTGGGAAGCCACCTGGGAAGCACTTTATACATATTAATTTTTTAATCCTTCCAACAGTCCTATGAGGTATTTTAGTCAAGGCTTTAGCAAGAAATAAGAGATATACAGAGATGAAATTCTGAAACAAATTCAAAGAAGGGACTATTTGCAGATGTGTAGGCAGATCTGAGGGAATCAATCAGGAATGCTGAGGCATCCAGGAAACTAGCCACAGTAGGAAGTCATTCCTACCCCTAGGCTGAAACAGCAGTCAAGAAAACAGTGTTAGAGCTGATGAAGAGCTTCTCCAGGAAGAGCCGCTCTCGGTCATGGGATGAGTCAGAGCTCCAGTGATCTGGGGACTGGGGGAGCAGGGGACGTGACCATCGCAGGGGTTAGTGAGATGTTGGGGAAACAAGTGCTCTTTGGCCTTCCGACTTCATATCATCAGTAGTCATGTATGGATGTGAGAGTTGGACTATAAAGAAAGCTGAGCACTGAAGAATTGATGCTTTTGAACTGTGATGTTGAAGAAGACTTTTGAGAGTCCCTTGGACTGCAAGGAGATCCAATCAGTCCATCCTAAAGGAGATCAGTCTTGAGTGTTCATTGGAAGGACTGATGTTGAATCTGAAACTCCAATACTTTGGCTACCTGATGCGAAGAGCTGACTCATTTGAAAAGACTCTGACGCTGGGAAAGATTGAGGACAGGAGGAGAAAGGGACGACAGAGGATGGGATGGTTGGATGGCATCACTGACTCAATGGACATGAGTTTGAGTAACCTGCAGGAGGTGGTGATGGACAGGGAGGCCTGGAGTGCTGCAGTCCATGGGGTCACAGAGTCAGACACGACCGAGCAACTGAACTGAACTGAAACAGCTAGAAGTCACAGGTCAGTCTGGGTGGTATAGGCTGGAGGTACCCATCACCAGGGGCTCAGTGCATGGCTTAAGGACAGAGAAAAACCACGAAGCACAGAGAGGTTGAGCAACGGACCCAAAGTCCCAGAATTAGGAAGTGGAGGCACCAGGACTGGAATGGAGGCTGATACACTCCTGCTAGCATTAAGGAGTCCTCCCACATTTCCATTGGGTCTGACAGCTTCCAAAAATGCCCTTGGGCTCCAGTCATCTGTTTAAAATGTCCTTTCATGTTGATGTATGGCAAAACCAATACAATATTGTAAAGTAATTAACCTCCAATTAAAATCAATTATATTAAAAATAAATAAAAAAAATGTCCTTGTCCGCAGTAGACCCTGAGCAGAAATTACTTTGTGATAGGTTTGGGTGACACTGGTAGGTCTTGGCCAATTGAGTGGATTAATGACAACTAATACAGTTAAGCTTATGCAATGGAAAGATCCTGAACTAGTAAGTTTGACGGAAAACTGCTGAGACGTTGGGGATTACCATTTTGCCTCAGCAGAGAAACTGAGACCTGTGGTTTCTGGGTGAGAGAAGTCAGTATGTCTTCAGTGTGAACAATTTCTGAAAAAAAAAAGAAAAGAAAAATCTACCCATCTGGGTTGACCCTGCTCATGGCAGAACAACTGCATTGTGTGGAGACATTTCCTGTGAAAAGTGGTACAGAAAAGCACTCTCATGAAAGAGAAAATTCAAGAGAAATGCGATGATTAGAATAAGCCCGTTTTACATTGAAGAAGTGACGCTCTAATGGTAGCCTTTTAGTATTTATTTATTTCTAATTAACTTTTTGTTTTCTTCTTGGAAAAATTGGGCAACAAACTAAGTACACTCCCTGCCTCCTGTTTTTGTTTTTGTTTTTGTTTTTTTGCTTGTGCTGGGTCTTCACTGTTGCAGGCTTTCTCTAGTTGCAGTGAGCAGTGTCTACTCTCTAGTGCTCGGGCTTCACATTGAAGTGGCTTCTCATTGCAGAGCCTGGGCTCTGGTGAAGTGGACTTCAGCAGTTACTGCACATGGGCTCAGTATTTGTGACTACTGGGCTCTAGTGCCATGTGGAATCTTCCCAGAACAGGGATCAAATCCATGTCTCCTGCATTGGCAGGTAGATTCTTTACCACTGAGCCCCTTCGGGAGCCTCTAAAGTATATTTAATGTAAGCCAGACAATGGCTTCTGTGAAGAAAAAGAATGAAGCTGGGAAAGAGGGAAGAGGCCCAGGGTAATGCATTAAGAGGCACAGAGTGTAAGAAAAATATCAGCTTTCCTTATGTAATTTAGCAACAGAATTGTATAGCTGTAATGGGTCACTATGGCTTGGCCTTACCTCTGTAATTTAAGAAAGAAAAGCAGTCTTAAGCAGATGGAGCAGTTTTCTGATAGAACTCTGTGAAAAGTAAATCAAATGTAGTCAGCTTATAATCAAACCAAATGTTGTAGACCCAGAGAACACTCTTTCCCACTAGACATGTTTCTCTCCTATTTGTTCACAAGTTGTTCTGGTAAAATTCTATTCTATTAAGCTATTTGAAATGTGAAATTGGCTTTAGGTAAGCAATCTTTATTTACCATAAAGATGAAATATAATTGCCTTAATTTTTATTCTTTCCAGAATTTGGCTTTTTCTGGCATCTGATCCCATCACTTCATGGCAAGTAGAAGGGGAAAAACTGGAAACAGTGACAGATTTTATTTTCTTGGGCTCCCAAATCACTGTGGCCTGTGACTACAGCCATGAAATTCAAAGACATTTGCTTCTTGGAAGGAAAGCCATGAGAAACATAGACAGTGTATCAAAAGAGCAGAGACATCACTTTGCTGACAAAGGTCTATATAGTCAAAGCTATAGTTTTTCTAGTAGTCGTGTATGGATGTAAGAGTTGGACCATAAAGAATGCTGAGTACTGAAGAATTGATGCTTTTGAACTGTATTGCTGGAGAAGACTCTTGAGAGTCCCTTGGACTGCAAAGAGATCAAACCAGTCAATCCTTAAGGAAATCAACTCTGAATATTCATTGGAAAGACTGATGTTGAAGCTGAAGTTCTAATCTTTTGGCCACCAGATGCGAAAAGCCGACTCATTGGAAAAGATTCTGATACTGGGAATGACTGAGGGCAAGAGAAGGGGGTGACAGGGGATGAGATGGTTAGGTGACATCACCGACTCAATGGACTTGAGTTTGAGCAAATTCTGAGAAATGGTGATGGACAGGGAAGCCTGGCATACTGCAGTTCATGGGATCACAAAGAGTCAGACACGACTGAGCAACTGAAAAACAGCTGGAGAAAGAACGCTGGGGTATATACCATAGCTGTCTTCCCTCTTGGTGACCATAGCATATGCAATAAACATTAGAGTTGTTTTGAAAAATTTTAACGGACAAACTCAGGAAAGAGCTGGACACATCAGGGAAACATTTCAGTTCAATGGAAGGAAGATCCGTTCAACCTGGAACGAGTTCCCTTGAGAGTCACTGAGTTTTATTTAGCTGGAGACTCTCATGCATGGACTCTGTGATTTATGTAAAATCAAGGCAAGCATATGCAGAATACTGAGCCAGATAAATTTCAGTGCCCCTCCCGTATTCCGATGACTACATGTCTATCCCTTCTTGAGGAAAGGAAAGAGAAATATAGCCAGAGCATAAAAGTCCATGAGCAAATAAAGCCTTTGTAATGATCTGAATGGGCTGTGTTGATGACTGACAGATTAATGGTGGAATAATTTCCGCTGTTTGTCCTGTAATGAGTGTTTGTACCTTGAGTTTACAACAAAATTCTCGCCCTGTGAACTTTT
>SJYC01065041.1:0-12700 GCA_006408675.1 Madoqua kirkii
TAAGAGACAGGGCTTGGCCTTACCTCTGTAATTTAAGAAAGAAAAGCAGTCTTAAGCAGATGGAGCAGTTTTCTGATAGAACTCTGTGAAAAGTAAATCAAATGTAGTCAGCTTATAATCAAACCAAATGTTGTAGACCCAGAGAACACTCTTTCCCACTAGACATGTTTCTCTCCTATTTGTTCACAAGTTGTTCTGGTAAAATTCTATTCTATTAAGCTATTTGAAATGTGAAATTGGCTTTAGGTAAGCAATCTTTATTTACCATAAAGATGAAATATAATTGCCTTAATTTTTATTCTTTCCAGAATTTGGCTTTTTCTGGCATCTGATCCCATCACTTCATGGCAAGTAGAAGGGGAAAAACTGGAAACAGTGACAGATTTTATTTTCTTGGGCTCCCAAATCACTGTGGCCTGTGACTACAGCCATGAAATTCAAAGACATTTGCTTCTTGGAAGGAAAGCCATGAGAAACATAGACAGTGTATCAAAAGAGCAGAGACATCACTTTGCTGACAAAGGTCTATATAGTCAAAGCTATAGTTTTTCTAGTAGTCGTGTATGGATGTAAGAGTTGGACCATAAAGAATGCTGAGTACTGAAGAATTGATGCTTTTGAACTGTATTGCTGGAGAAGACTCTTGAGAGTCCCTTGGACTGCAAAGAGATCAAACCAGTCAATCCTTAAGGAAATCAACTCTGAATATTCATTGGAAAGACTGATGTTGAAGCTGAAGTTCTAATCTTTTGGCCACCAGATGCGAAAAGCCGACTCATTGGAAAAGATTCTGATACTGGGAATGACTGAGGGCAAGAGAAGGGGGTGACAGGGGATGAGATGGTTAGGTGACATCACCGACTCAATGGACTTGAGTTTGAGCAAATTCTGAGAAATGGTGATGGACAGGGAAGCCTGGCATACTGCAGTTCATGGGATCACAAAGAGTCAGACACGACTGAGCAACTGAAAAACAGCTGGAGAAAGAACGCTGGGGTATATACCATAGCTGTCTTCCCTCTTGGTGACCATAGCATATGCAATAAACATTAGAGTTGTTTTGAAAAATTTTAACGGACAAACTCAGGAAAGAGCTGGACACATCAGGGAAACATTTCAGTTCAATGGAAGGAAGATCCGTTCAACCTGGAACGAGTTCCCTTGAGAGTCACTGAGTTTTATTTAGCTGGAGACTCTCATGCATGGACTCTGTGATTTATGTAAAATCAAGGCAAGCATATGCAGAATACTGAGCCAGATAAATTTCAGTGCCCCTCCCGTATTCCGATGACTACATGTCTATCCCTTCTTGAGGAAAGGAAAGAGAAATATAGCCAGAGCATAAAAGTCCATGAGCAAATAAAGCCTTTGTAATGATCTGAATGGGCTGTGTTGATGACTGACAGATTAATGGTGGAATAATTTCCGCTGTTTGTCCTGTAATGAGTGTTTGTACCTTGAGTTTACAACAAAATTCTCGCCCTGTGAACTTTTCCAGCTGGATTTCAAAGAAAGGAAATGGTTTGGCTTGAGTGACAATTAACAGAATTCCTTCTTATGAATTTTTTTCTGTATTATTTTTATCACAGGCAAATAGGGAGATGTTTGTTTCAGTTATAAACCTAAAATCCTATAAGTTCAAGATAAGAGTTTCATCCAATTTATTTACACAGCATATGATTTTCTGAATGCTTAAACTTTTAATGGATCCTTTTCTTCTGAACACAGAAATATTAAATTTATTTCTACCTAGCAGCATCCTTACATCCCCTCACAGAAAAGTATTTTTGTATTAATTTATTCATTTTCCATCTTATAAATGGGAATTTTTCTAAGCAGTTTCCCCTCTCTTTCTTTGATTAGTTAACATGTTTTCCTCTCTATTTTAATCTTTCACTCTCTCCCACTTCTTACCTCTTCTTCATTCCAGTTCATTGAGGACAAAAAGTATTGCTCTCTGCTCATCCCCTGGAAAATCCTATGAACATATCTATTTCTGCACCCACTTTCTTCCTCTTCCCTTTCAGTGATAAAAATGTTCCTCCTTTAAAAAAAAATTAAAAGCAATGTTCAATGAAGCTAAAAGAAGGGCTTGATTCTATGTTTGTGAAGAATCACATGTCTCGGTGAAGAAAACCTGATCATTTACAGGCAATTAATGGCACCCCACTCCAGTACTCTTGCCTGGAAAATCCCATGGACGGAGGAGCCTGGTGGGCTGCAGTCCATGGGGTCGCCAAGAGTCGGACACGACTGAGCCACTTCACTTTCACTTTTCACTTTCATACATTGGAGAAGGAAATGGCAGCCCACTCCATTGTTCTTGCTTGGAGAATCCCAGGGACGAGGGAGCTTGGTGGGCTGCCATCTATGGGGTCACACAGAGTCGGACACGACTGAAGTGACTTAGCAGTAGCAATGAGAGTGAGGCTTTTTTTTTTTCCATAAAAAGAGGAAAATGAAATAATTTCAGAATTCTTAGTGAGCTATTTAAAATTTGGTTGCATTTAGCTAATGACATTGAGACAATCAGTCCACAAACATTTATTGCCCTTTTCCTTATTGTACACAGTAAACAATTTTATGTTTGGAGGCAGATGTACTCAAGAATGCGCAGAGGACTTGAATAAACATTTTTCCATAGAAGACATGCAGATGGCCAACGGGCACATGAAAGGATGTTCTACATCATTAATCATCAAGGAAATGCAATCAAAACCACAAGGAGATATCACTTCGCACCTGTCAGAATGGCTATTATCAAAAAGAATGCAAATAACAAGTGATAGCAAGGATGTGGAAAAAAGGAAATCTTTAACACTGGTTGGGGGAATGGAAATTGGTGCAGCCGCTATAGAAAATACAACATGGAGATTACTCAAAAAATTCAGAATAGAACTACCATATCATCCAGCAATTCCACTTCTGAGTATATATCAGAAGAAAACAAGACACTAATCAGAAAAGACATATGGACCTTTATGTTCATTGCAGCACTGTTTTCAATAGCCAACATACGGAACCAACCTAAGGGACCATTAAGAGATGAATGGTATTCATAAAGTATGAATGTAAACTATGTTGTAAAAAAAGAAAACGGGAAATTAGCAAGTTCTACAATATTATTAACTGAAGTACAGATTTTGTTCAAATTTCACAAAAATTTATGCCAGTGTCCACTATATGTTTTCATACCTTAGTCAAGACTCCATATTGTATTTAATTACATTGAGCAGCTTCAGCTGTGTGCAAAAAATTTTGGTGAATTCTCTTTTCATTTTTATTCTATTACAAATATTTGCTAAATTTCCTTGTTATGGCTTCTTAGATACATCCATCATTTAAAAGTGGACATTTAATTTCCAAATACATGTGATTTTGTTTTAAGTATCTTCGATATTAATTTCTCACTTTTCATTTCATTTAAATGTTTTCTTCTCTGCAATCATCCTCTTTGCTTTTTTCAGTCTTCTAACTTTACCGAGGTTTTTAATGGCTAAGTCAAAGATCTCTCTTGGTAAATGTCACATTGCACTTGAGAATATATGGGCCTCTTTTAAAATATCTTTTGATACTGATTTCTAACATAATTTCACAATGATAAGGGAACAGATTTTGTATGATTTCAATAACTTAAACCCATGATACTTTTGCACCTTGTTTTATGTCCTTGGATCTGTTCCAGCATCTCCACTTTACAGTCTATAGGAACTTGAATAGAATTTGTATCCTACTATTGTGTGAAAATTAGACAGGTTTTAATTACGTTGAATTGGTTCACAGTGCTTGTCAGGTCTACTATATCCTTCTACTTCTCTGTATATTCATTCTATTAATTTTTGAGAGTTTGATATTGAAACTCCAACTAAAAATCTAAATTTATCTACTTAAAAAATTAATGTGATATATAGTGGAACTATATGTAAACTTGTTCTGTATTTTCCAATTATAGTGTCCTGTAAATGTGTTATCATACTTTCATAATTTAAAAAATAATCTAAAAAGGAAAGAAGAGATGAATGAATAAAGAAGTGGTATATATAGACAATGGAATATTGGTCAGCCATAAAAAACAATGAAATATTTCCATTTGTGACAACATGGATGGAGCTAGAGGGTATTAATACTCAGTGAAATAAGTTAGAGAAAGATAAGTATTATATGATTTCACTTGTATGTAAAATCTAAAAACAAATCAAATAACCGAACAACAAAACAAAAACAGAGCCTATAGCTAGAGCCTATAGCCTATAGAAGTGAGAACAAACAGGGTGGTTGCCAGAGAGGAAAGGCGGTTGGGAGAGGAAGGAAAGAGGTGAGTGAGACCAAACTTGCAGCTGGAAAAATAATCGAGTCACAGGTATGAAATATACAGTGTGGGAATATAGTCAAGGAACTGTGTAATATCTTTTTATGGTGACATATTGTAATGAGACTTCATATGATCATTTTGAAATGTATAGAAACATATTGTGCACCAGGAACTAACATAGTAATGTTGGTCAATTATACTTCAAAAGAAGAGAAGCAGACAAACTCATAGAAAAAGAGATCAGGTCTGTGGTTACCAGAAGCAGATGTTACGGGGGAGGGCAAACTGGATGAAGGCAGTCAAAACGGACAGACTTCTAGTTATAGGGTAAATAAGTACTAGCAATGCGATGTACAACATGACCAAGATAATCAACACTTCTCTACATTATAAATGAAAGTTGTTAAAGAGAATAAATCTTAAGATTTCTCATCACAAGCAAAAATATTTTTCTTTTCTTTGATTTTGTATTTATATGAAAGGATAGATGTTCACTAAACTTATTGTAATCATTTCATGATATGTGTAAGTCAAATCATTATGGTGTACACTTCAAACTTATATAGGGGTGCATGCCAATTATACCTCAATAAAACTGACAAAAAAAAACACAACAACAACAAGAAAAGAAACTGTTAAGAAATAATTGGTCTTAGGAAGTTAATATCATTCTACTGCCTTTATGTCTGCTACCCACAGGACATCTGATTCATTTTTGCGACAGTTTGTGAGGATTCTGAACATGAAGAGATAGTGTCTTTTATAAAAAATCTTTTAATTTCTCCACACCTCCATCCAATCCATTATCATGCCTTTTGATTCAGACTTTCAGACAATTTTAAATGAGCCCCTTTCTCTTCATCTCTACCACCCCCACTAGAGTTCAATCAATATTATTTTTTGCCTGGGTTACTACATGGAGCTTTCTTACTAGCGCCTCTACTTTATTTCCTGTTCCCTTGAGTCTTTTCTTCATGCAGCAGCCAGAGCTGTCTTATCTCAAATGCTGCTGATCAGTAGGACTCAAACCTGTCTATTAGACAAAGAAGTATAAATGTCTAGGCAGGTAGATATAGAATTCGGAATTAAACTTGGAGTGGAAAATCTGTAAGTGAAGGTAGACTCAAAAGAGAAGAGGCCCAGTGTTTAAGCCCTGGGACACAATATTGTTTCAATGCGTCAGATATACTGAGGCACCAGCAATCACTGACGTGTCAATACAAGGAAAACTAAGAGAAGGTAGTATCGTTGAAGGCAACAGAAGCAAAGAGATCAAAGAGGAGGGAGTCAACCATGGTGCAAAATGTTGATGATAGGAGAAGTAAGATGAGGACGGAGAATCACTGATTTAGCATCGTGGAGGTCACAGGCGATGCCGATGAGAGTAGTTACGGTGGATTCATGGGGGCAAAGCCAAAGCACTCAGAAGAGAATGGGAGGAGGACTTTCCTGGTGGTCCAGGGGTTAAGAATCCACCTGCCACTGCAGAGGACGTGGGTTCCTTCCCTGGTCTAGGAAGATCCCACATGCCTCGGAGCAACCAAGCCTGTGCACCACAACTGCTGAGCCCACACTCTAGAGGCCACATGCTGCAACTGCTGCACCTAGAGCCCATGAACACGCGCGACAGGGGACACCGCTGCAGGGAGAAGCCTGAGCTCCACGACAAACAGGAGCCCCCACTCACGGCAGGCAGAGAAAGACTGCACAGCCAGGAAGACCCGGTGCAGCCTCACATGAATAACACTTACAAAGAGAGAGAGAACGGGAGGAGACAATTTGGAGAATGAGCCTACGCACAGCTCTGTTCAGGAGGTTTTCTGTAAGGGGATTAGCTGCCATCAGGGTGAGCTCATTACAACAGAGCAGGGGACACAGGAAATGGCAGAGGTGTGCCAGTAGGTGCTTTGGAGCTTCTGTCTCAATTGTTTCAATTTCCTCACGAGCTGGGAGACCAGGCTACCATCAGGAAGAGAGTCAGAGCTGGGGAGCAGCTGTGGCATTTGAGGAGGGATGAGAAGGTGTAAGCAGTCATACCGAGGAGTGGAGGAGGGATGGAATTAAGAAAATCTGCTCTGATGGCTTCACTTCCTGGAAGTCCAGTAGTTACAATTTTAACAGCAAAAATATTTTGTATTTGGAGTATAGCCGATTAACAATGTTGTGATAGTTTCAGGTGAACAGAGAAGGGACTCAGCCATACATATCCGGTAGTTGTGATTCTAGAATAGGACTGGCTGGTGAGGGTTTGCATTTTTCTCTAGTGATATTAGTTAGCAGGTTGCAGGTTGCAGCAAGCTGGGATATTGGATTTAGCCAGAGTCGCAGTTGTCTAGGTGAATAATACAGAGAGAGAAGACAAAGAAAATTGAAATAGTCATGTATGATGATGACAACAGACCCTAAGCCAACTGAGTAATGAAGGAAAATAGGGCCTATGAGAGGCGGGTTCCCATGTAAAAGTGGTGGATCAGTGGGATCTTAGCAAGCTGAAAGATGGTGGAATTAGGGTAGTTACAAAAACAGGAAGTAGATGGTAGTGAGAGTAGCTGCTTGAGATTAAAGTTTATGTTTGTTATTACTATTGGTAATGACAAAGATCCACAACATGCTCACAGAGTGAGCAGATGAAGCAGAGAGGAAAAACTGAGGTTGATTAAGTTAGAGACCAGGATGTGAAAAAGATCTTTTATATAGATACTAAAAGTATTATGAGTTACGCGTGAAGTGTTGGTAAGAGTAATAGTGAGCCAGAAGGTAAATCTGCAGAAAACTGAAAAGGATGACTCAGTAGTCTATAGATGACTGTGATAAAGATTCAGTTCAGTTCAGTTCAGTTCAGTCGCTCATTCATGTCCGACTCTTTGCGATCCCATGGACTGCAGCATGCCAGGCCTCCCTGTCCAGCACCAACTCCTGGAGTTTACTCAAACTGATGTCCATTGAGTCAGTGATGCCATCCGACCATCCCATCCTCTGTCATCTCCTTCTCCTCCCACCTTCACTCTTTCCCAGGATCAGAGTCTTTTCAAATGAGTCAGCTCTTGCATCAGGTGGCCAAAGTATTGGAGTTTCAGCTTCAACATCGGTCCTTCCAATGGACACTCAGGACTGATCTCCTTTAGGATGGACTGGTTGGATCTCCTTGCAGTCCAAGGGACTCTCAAGAGTCTTCTCCAACACTACAATTCAAAAGCATCAATTCTTTAGTGCTCAGCTTTCTTTATAGTTCAACTCCTCACATCCATACATGACTACAGGAAAAATCATAGCCTTGACCTTTGTTGGCAAAGTGATGTCTCTGCTTTCTAATATGTTATCTAGGTTTGTCATAACTTTCCTTCCAAGGAGTAAGCATCTTTTAATTTTATGGCTGCAGTTACCATCTGCAGTGATTTTGGAGCCCAGAAAAATAAAGTTTGCCACATAGAATATTCAAACCTGAGTACCAAAGAACAGTAAAACCAAACCTATAATGCTGGACTGTAATAGAGCTCATAAAAGAAGCACAAAATGTTATGACCACAGTTCTCATATTTTAGCAAGCATCAGAATACTTACATGATTTGTTAAAATACAGATTGCTGGGCCCCACCCCTCAGAGTTTCTCATATAGAAAGTCTAGTGTGGGGTCCAGTGATTTGTATTTCTAACAAGTTCCCAGCACATTTCGAAAATGAACTTGGTATGGAAATTTAGAATAATGAGGGATTTCTTCTGGCTGGAAAGATCAAGGATGATTCGTGAAGAATATTCTGTGTTTCTTTGCATAATTTTTGAACAACAGAGTTTGACATCATCAAATACCGTGTTTGGTATAAAGAAGAGAAGTCATAATTTTCAGTCACATATTTACCTACTCTGCATGTCAGAGGAACTAGGAAACATGGTTCCTTCATTTGTCTACACTTTATCAACATTTTGCACACCACATGCTAAGTCTCTTTAGTCGTGTCTGACTGTTTGCCACCCTATGAACTGTAGCCCACCAGGCTCCTCTGTCCACGGGATTCTCCAGGCAAGAATACTGGAGTGGGTTGCTGTGCTCTCCTCCAGGGAATCTTTCCAATCCAGGGATCAAACCCATGTCTCTTTATATCTCCTGTATTGGCAGGCAGGTTCTTCACCACTAGCGCCCCTAGGGAAGCCCCCCAAATGTATGCAATGTTGTATGCCAATTATATCTCAATAAACTAGAGAGAAAAATAAAACTGCATTGTCCACAGTGAATTTGATTCTCATCAAGACTCCATCTGATGGATGACCAGAAAAAAAACTGACTTCAGTCCATTCTGTTTAAACTTTGATATGTTGTTCATTAGTTGCTGAGTCGTGTCTGACTCTTTTGTGATCCCATGGACTGTAGCCTGCCAGGCTCCTCTGTCCATGGGATTTCCCAGGTGAGAATACTGGAGTGGGTTGCTATTCCCTTCCCCAGGGAATCTTCCTGATCCATGTCTTCTGAATTGACAGGCAGATTATTTATTTTTTAAATTTATTTTAATTAGAGGCTAACTACTTTACAATATCATGGTGTTTTTTACCATACAGCAACATGATTCAGCCATGCGTGTATGTGTGTCCCCCATCCCGAACACCTCTCCCACTTCGCTCCACATTCCATCCCTCTGGGTTGTGGCAGGCAGATTCTTTACCACTGAGCCACCAGGGAAGCCCCAGCTTTGAGCTAGTTACATAAATTCAAGCAATCCCTATAAGTCAGTATTTAACATCTTTGGGGTGAAATGTTTGGCCTCTCGGATTTCACCCGGTGGACTGTGGTTTTGTGACCCCCGTGGCTGTGGGGGGTGGGGTCCTGCTCTCTGCTCTGGCTTCTCTCTTCCCTGCGGTGAAACCTCTTGTCTGGCGGGCTGCTGCTCGCTCTGCTGACATTCTTGGCTGAGGTCTGTGCTGGTGTAACCCATGGTCTGCTCCCTGAGCTTGATCTGAGCCCAGTAATTCTCTTTCACCAAGTTGGCATTTGCTTGCTTGCCATGGTCCCCTCTGAGTTTCTGCCCTGTCTCCTATCTGGCCACTGGCCTGGTGGATTATGGATCATCTCACCTTTCACCAAAATGGGCTGGGATGTGTGACAGTGGCCCTGTGGCAACCTCACTGGGTCTCCGTTCATGTGACTTCACATTCTAACCCTTGGGATCCTCACTTTGGGTCCCATCTCTACCTTGGGCTTCCCTGGTGGCTCAGGAGGTAAAGAATCTGCCTGCAGTGCAGGAGACCTGGGTCAGGAAGATCCACTAGAGAAGGGAATGGCAATCCACTCCAATATTCTTGCCTAGGGAATCCCATGGACAGAGGAGCCTGGTAGGCTATAGTCCATGGGGTCACAAAGAGTTGGACAGGACTGAGTGACTAACACTTTCACACTTTCTACCACATGGGAGCAAAAACAAATTTTGGGGATCTGCTGTCTGTCTCCCCTCTCTGCCCAATGACACTGACTCACCAGTTTTCCTCCAACTTGGCACTCTGCCACCCTCGTTTAGCATGGGAACTGCCTGAGAGACAGCCTCCTTTGGGACCCCGACTCTGCCCTCAGCATTGCCCTCCAACTAGCCTGCGTGCCTCCCTCCATTTTCAGGTCTCTAACGCCCCAGGCTGAGGAGATCAGAGCATCTCACCCACCTCCCTCGCCCCCTTTCTTGTCTATTCCTTTGCTGTACTTAGGCATCAGAGAAGTGCTCTCCACCACTCTTCATATTTGAATCTCCTTGAAATTGGGTCTTAGAATTTATATCATGTCCTTAGTTTAATTAGCAGAATTTTTTCTTTCTTGGTGGTGTAGTGGTGCTCCTTACAATCAGCATTGTCTTAGATTCTAAAATACCGCATCTCTTTATTTCTCCTGTATCACATTCCCCTATTTCCACTTTATTGTCACAGCTGAGCACACTGGTGTCACTAAAGGTATTATTTGTTGAAAGAGAAATAACAAATTGAATAAATTCCTTCTCCACCATTCTGGATTTTTACTTATTGTCTTGATCAAGAAACCCAAAACATGCCCCTCTACCTCTGAAGTGAAGTGAAGTGAAGTCGCTCAGTCGTGTCCCACTCTTTGTGACCCCGTGGACTGTGGCCTACCATGCTCCTCTGTCCATGAGATTTTCTAGGCAAGAGTACTGGAGTGGGTTGCCATTTCCTTCTCCAGAGGATCTTCCCGACCCAGGGATTGAACTCTGGTCTCCTGCAAAGACACTACCATCTGAGCCACCATGGAAGTACCTCTGCTGCTGCTGCTTCTAAGTCACTTCAGTCATGTCCGACTCTATGTGACCCCATAGACAGCAGCCCACCAGGCTCCCCCATCCCTGGGATTCTCCAGGCAAGAACACTGGAGTGGGTTGCCATTTCCTTCTCCAATGTATGAAAGTGAAAAGTGAAAGTGAAGTCACTCAGTCCTGTCCAACCCTTAGTGACCCCATGGACTGCAGCCTACCAGGCTCCTCCGTCCATGGGATTTTCCTGGCAAGAGTACTGGAGTAGGGTGCCATTGCCTTCTCCGGAGTACCTCTAGTATGATTAAAATCTAGGGCTTGGTCTCTGAAATGAAGACAGTATTGAAATCTCATTATGGAGTGGGGAATAAAACATATCTGTTTGGCAGTTGCAAAATAAATGTGATACCTGTTACACATTTGCATATCAAAGCAAAAGTTACTTTTATAAAGGTATTGTCGATAATGATGGTAACAATTTGATGCTTATAGTAGTTTTTCAATAGTTTAATTGCTAATAGTGAAGTCACTCAATCGTGTCTGACTCTTTGTGACCCCATGGACTATAGTCTACCAGGCTCCTCTGTCCATGGGATTTTCCAGGCAATAGTCCTGGAGTGAATTTCCATTTCCTTCTCCAGGGTATCTTCCCAACCCAGGGCTCAAACTGGGTCTTCCACACTGTAGACAGATGCTTAACTGTCTGAGCCAGCAGGAAGCAACCTTAATTGCTAATAGTGATAACTAATTTTCTATTATTGGAAAGTATTTGTTTAGGTTGGGCCCTTCTTAAATTCAATTTTGTATTAGAGTATAATTGATTTAAAATATTGTGTTAGTTTCTGCTTATACCAAAATGGTTATACATATATATATTCTTTTAATTTCATTATGGTTTATTATAGGATATTAAATGTAATAGCCCTGTGCTATACAGTAGGACCCTGTTGCTTATCTATTTTATATATAGTGGTTTGTATATGCTAATCCAAAACTCCTAGTTTATCCCTCCCCCACCCCCTCTCCCTTTTGATAACCATACGTTTGTTTTGTATGTCTGTTAGTCTTTCTGTTTTGTGGATAAGTTCATTTGTGCCATATTTTAGATTCCGCATGTAAGTGATAGCGTATGGTATTTGTCTTTCTGTTTCTGACTTACTGTGCTTAGTATGCTAATCTCTAGATAAAGCATTTGAGAAACAGGGCAAATAAAATTTATCTATAATGGAAATATGATAATGATCTACTGTTTAGTAAGAAATGTAGTTTCCAAATGGTTTGAATAGCATGATCTTTTCTATTGTTAATCTTATTTTCTGTTTTATACTATAAGCGTGATTTATTTATATATTCTTCTAAAAATCAAGCACAGTTTCTGTTACTACAAAATAGATTCTAATGTGATAATGAGATCAGAGTGAGAAGGTTATGATTTAATTCCTGATTTATGAACAAATCACCTGATTTATCTGGGCCTTAGCTTTTGTCACTTGTAAAATGAGAAAAAGATGATATTTGTCTAGGTGTGGAGGGCTATCAAGTCTGGGAGTGTTCTGTTTGCAAAATCAATAGGAAAACTGAGCTCAAAAGAGAAAGCAAAAACAGAAACCTAAGCTTAAACTCAAGTATTTGACTATTTCACTATAGTGTGAATTATCCAGAGGACTGCATTAGTTCTGTGCCTCATTTTGCATTGTTAGTAAACACCTAAAAATGTTTTAACTTCTTCACCTATAAAAGCTTAAGAAATTAAAAAATATTAACTGAAAAATATACATACGTGAATAGTCACCTTCCTATTGTTATCTTAGGTTTATTAAGATTTATTAATACTGATGATTCAGTCATTTCTCATAATCAGATTGAATAATATAAAGTTTGCAGTCATGAATCATGGATTCTTTTCTCTCAGGCACACCTTCTGATTCTATGATACATTTTGGAGTATGAATTATGTTGAACAAACTGACAAATATGGAATTTTTTATTCTTTGAAATATACAAGTATTACAGCAAAATAAAATAATTTTTATTTTAAAGTTAGTGATGACATGTTTCAAATCCTGAAAGATGATGCTGTGAAAGTGCTTCACTCAATATGCCAGCAAATTTGGAAAACTCAGCAGTGGCCACAGGACTGGAAAAGGTCCGT